>MDKI01288336.1:0-17485 GCA_005239505.1 Nicotiana paniculata
AAAGTACATAAAATGCGAGGTAAATAATGCTTAAAATCACGAATTCTAGCCACACATCAGCTAGCTCCCATGAGAGTGGGGGAAATAACACTCCGCTCGTGGAATCTAAATTGCGAAACGGTCATATGCACACACAATATTCTTCATAAATTACTTTACAATGAACAATTCCTTTAAATTATCAAATTCCATGATCTCAGGGAACAAGTCTACATATAACATGAATTCATGAAGCATATAATTCATTTCGAGGAAAAACACAAGGCATGATGTGGGCCTAACTACCCGGACATAACAATAATAATCGCTACGCACGGACTCTCGTCATTTGTACGTACGTATCCCCCACAAACATTAGCACATAATCATTTAAATCACCTATGGGGAATATTCCCTCTTACAAAGTTAGAAAGGAGACTCACCTCGTGTTGAACCTACTCTCCGTGTCAAGAGCGCGCCCGAAACTCCAAACTCGTCACCCCAAGGACTCGAAACTAGCCAAATGTTACATAAATATATCAATTTACACTCAAAAGTATGGAATTTTCCTATTTACTTAGTCATTTCGTCCTACTTGAAGAAATCTCAAAATTCACCACTGGGGCCCGCATGCTCGGATTTCGGAAATTTTCGAAGGAATCACTTACCCATAACCTAAGGATCATTAATATTTGATTTTTCTATGATTTCATGTCTAATTAACGGGTAATTCCCTAAATTTTCATAAAGCCCTAGGTTACTACTCAAATCCTTGATTTTCATTAATTGGTTAGTTAATTTAACAAGGAATTCATACATTAAACTAACATTAGGGTAGAATTCACTTACCTTTTAGTAGCTAGGTCGTGTAGCTCTCCCAAGCTTTCAAGGTCGTCTATGGTGGAAGAAAATGGAATGAAATAAATAAATCTCATGTTTTAAAGAACTCACTGCCTACTGTGGTTCCATACCTGCGGCTCAAGGACCGCACCTACGGTCTCGCACCTGCGAGTAAATACTCGCACCTGCAGAACTGGGCTAGGGGGACAAAGCTCGCACCTGCGGAGAGGAGCCCGCACCTGCAGCTCCGCTCCTGCGGAACGTGATCCGCATCTGCGAGAAAAGGGCATCCCACCTGAAGCCGTACCTGCGAGGCTTGAGACCGCAGGAGCGGCCCCGCACCTGCGACTGGGCAACCGCACCTGCGGTCACACCAGATCAGGTGCACCAGCACTGCTTCAGCTAGTTTTTGGCCTCTTTTGGTGCTCGAGAGGCACATGGGCCCACCCGAGCCCCCGTCCAAATATACCAACAAGTCCCAAATCATAATACGACCTTTCTCGAGCCTTCGGAACACCCAAAACAACGCTAAAACTCAAAATCACACCTCAAAACCCCTAGAATCAAACTTAGGAACTTTAAGTTACTTGAATTCGCTAACAATGCGCCGAACCGACCTATATTACTCGGAATGACCCCAAATTTTGCGAGAAAGTCATTAATGACATAACGGAACCATTCCCAGTCTCAGAATTCCATTTGGACCTCGATAAAACAAAAATACGTCCCAAACCACAATATGAACTTAAGGAAACTCTTATTTCGCTATTGGGCGCCGAAACGCTCCCGAGTCATCCAAAACCCATTCCGAACATACGCCCAAGTCCGAAATCATCATACAAAGCTATCGGAACCGTCGAAACTCGATTCCGAGGTCATTTACTCAAAATGTTGACCAAAGTCAAACTTGGCCTTAAAGGCCAATCTTAAGGAACCAAATGTTCCTATATCACTCTAAACACTTCAGAATCCCGAACCACTCGTCCCCGCAAGTCATAAATCACAATAAGCCGCTATGGGAAGTTTCATTTAGGGGAATGGGGTCCGATAATGCAATACAACCAGTCGGGTCGTTACATTCTCCACCTCTTAAACAAACGTTCGTCCTCGAACGGGTCTAGAATCATACCTGAAGTGTTGAATAAATGTGGATATCTGCTCCGCATGTCCTCCTCGGACTCCCAGTTCACCTCCTCGACTGGTTGGCCCCTCCACTGGACTTTT
Organism: Nicotiana paniculata; assembly: GCA_005239505.1. NCBI lineage: Eukaryota > Viridiplantae > Streptophyta > Magnoliopsida > Solanales > Solanaceae > Nicotiana > Nicotiana paniculata. The sequence goes on from MDKI01288336.1 coordinate 2,044, forward strand.
ACGGCAGAAACTCTCTTGGATCTCAACTGGCGATCCTGCCTGTCAATAATAGCAGCTGGCTCCTCCTCATAGCCCAACCTCTCATCCAACTTAATAGTGTTGAAATAAATCACGTGAGAGAGGTTGGCGTGGTACCTTCGGAGCATGGATACGTTAAAGACCGGATGAACTCCTGATAAACTGGGAGGTAAAGCTAGCTCGTAAGCAACCTCCCCAACTCGCCTCAACACCTCGAAGGGACCTATAAACCTCGGGCTCAGCTTTCCCTTCTTCCCGAACCTCATAATACCCTTCATCAGTGAGACCTTCAATAGTACCTTTTCTCCCTCCATAAATGCTACATCACGCGCCCTCTGATCCGCATAACTCTTCTGTCTAGACTGTGCTGTGCGGAGCCTGTCCTGAATCAGCTTCACCTTCTCCAAAGCATCCTTCACCAAGTTGGTGCCATATAACTTAGCCTCACCAAGCTCAAACCACCCGATAGGAGAACGACATCGCCAACCATACAAAGCCTCAAATGGTGTCATCTCGATGCTGGACTGATAACTATTATTGTAAGCAAACTCGGCCAAAGGCAAGAATTGGTCCCACTGACCTCTGAAGTCAACCACACATGCCCGGAGCATGTCCTCCAATATCTGAAATGTACGCTCCGACTGACCATCAGTCTGAGGGTGAAATGCTGTGCTGAGATCTATCTGGGTACACATCACACTATGCAATTCTCTCCAGAAGTTCGAGGTGAAATGAGGACCTTGATCTAATATAATGGACACCGGTACACCGTGCAAACGGACTATCTCCCGAATGTAGATCTGGGCCAACCTCTCAGAAGTAGATGTAGTAGCTACTGGAATGAAATGCGCTGATTTGGTCAACCTATCCACAATGACCCAAACCGCGTAAACCTTCCGCAAGGTCCAAGGCAACCCAACCACGAAGTCCATAGTGATGCGCTCCCACTTCCACTCAGGAATAGGCATCTGTTGAAGTAGGCCTCCTGGACTCTGGTGCTCATACTTGACCTGCTGGCAATTAAGACATCTAGACACATACCCCACTATGTCTTTCTTCATCTGCCTCCACCAGAAATGCTGCTTCAAATCACGATACATCTTCGTAGCACCAGGATGAACAGAGTACCGTGAACTGTGTGCCTCCTCTAGAATCTTCTCTCTCAGGCCATCGACATTAGGAACACATAAACGGCCCTGAAGTCTAAGAACACCATCCTCGCCAATATTAACCTTCTTGGCACCACCTTGAACCACTGTCTCCCGTAGCTCTGCCAAGTATGGATCATCAAACTGCCGAGCCTTAATCTCTCCCAATAATGAAGAGTGAGCAACTACATGTGCTAGAACTCGACGAGGCTCTGAAATATCTAACCTCACCAGGCGATTAGCCAAGGACTGAATGTCCAAGGTCAGAGGTCTCTCCTCTACTGCAGTATAAGCCAAGCTACCCATACTTTTTGCCTTCATGCTCAAGGCATCTGCTACCACATTTGCCTTTCCCGGATGATAAACAATGGTGATATCATAATCCTTCAACAACTCAAGCCACCTGCGCTACCTCAAATTAAGATCCCTCTACTTGAACAAGTGCTGCAAGTTGCGGTGGTCTGTATAAACCTCACAGGACACCCCATACAAGTAGTGCCTCCAAATCTTAAGGGCATGAACAATCGCCGCCAACTCTAAATCGTGCACAGGGTAATTCTTCTCATAAACCTTCAGCTGGCGCGAAGCATAAGCAATAACTCTCCCTTCCTGCGTCAACACACATCCCAAACCAACGCGTGAAGCATCACAATACACTGTATACATCCCAGAACCGGAAGGCAATACCAGAACTGGTTCTGAGGTCAATGCTGCCTTGAGCTTCTGAAAGCTCGCCTCACACTCGTCGGACCATCGGAATGGGGCATTCTTCTGAGTCAATACACTTAATGGATCTGCAATAGAAGAAAACCCCTCCACAAATTGGCAATAATAGCCTACTAGGCCTAAAAATCTCCTGACCTCCGTAGCTGAAGTAGGACGCGGCCAACTCTGAACTACCTCAATCTTCTAAGGATCAACCTTGATACCCTCTCCGGATACCACATGCCCCAAGAATTCCATGGAATCCAACCAGAACTCACACTTGGAGAACTTAGCATATAGCTTCTGTTCTCGCAAAGTCTGGAGCACAACTCTCAAATGCTGCTCGTGCTCCCCCAGGCTACGTGAGTAGATCAAATTGTCATCTATAAATACAATGACAAAGGAATCAATATGCGGTCTGAACACCCTGTTCATCAAGTCCATAAGTGTCGCTGGGGCATTAGTCAAGCCAAAGAACATCACCAGGAACTCATAATGGTCATATCTCGTACGAAAAGAAGTCTTCGGAACATCCGAGGCCCAAATCTTCAACTGGTGGTACCCTGATCTCAAATAAATCTTAGAAAACACCCGAGCACCATGAAACTGGTCAAACAAATCATCGATGCGCGGCAATGGCTACTTGTTCTTAATAGTGACCTTGTTCAACTGGCGATAATCAATACACATCCGCATAGACCCATCCTTCTTTTTCAAGAATAGAACTGGAGCACCCCAAGGCGATACACTCGGCCTGATAAACCCCTTAGCTAGCAACTCCTCAAGCTGCTCCTTCAACTCTTTCGGATCCATACGGTACGGGGGAATAGAAATAGGCTGAGTACCTGGAGACACATCAATACAGAAATCGATATCACGATTCGGAGGCATGCCCAGAAGGTCTGAAGGAAATACATCAGAAAACTCTCAAACAACTGGCACTGAATCAATCGTCGGAGACTCGGAGGTGGTGTCCCGCACATAAGCAAGATACGCTAGACAACCCTTGTCGACCATATGTCGAGCCTTCAAGAATGAGATAACTCGGTTGGCCGCACTAACTGAGGAACCTCTCCACTCCAGTCTAGGCAACTGGGGAATGACTAAAGTAACTATCTTGGCATGGCAATCTAGCACGGCATGATAGGGAGATAGCCAATCCATGCCTAGAATAACCTCAAAATTAACCATGTCGAGCAATAGAAGGTTCGCTCGGGTCTCGAACCCACAGAAGGTGATCACACAAGACCAATAGACCCAGTCTACCACTAGACAATCGCCTACAGGAGTGGACACATATATAGGAGAACCCAAGGACTCACGAGGAACATCCAGAAAATGAGCAAATAAGGCCGAAACATAGGAATAGGTGGATCCTGGATCAAATAACACTTATGCCTCTCTACCACATACTGAAATAATACTTGTGATCATGGTGTTTGAAGCCACTGCATCTGATCTGGACGGAATAACATAGAATCTAGCTGGAGCACCAGAAGACTGAGCTCCGCCAGAGTGAACAGGAGCTGACTGACCTTCCTCTGACTGGCCTCCACCTCTAGGACGACCCCTGCCGACCTGTCCTCCACCTCTAGGTGTCCTCACTGCTGGTGCTGGACCCATAGGCTGATAACCCTGCTGCACTGCTTTGCCCCGAAACCTGGGACAATGCCTCTTCATATGACCTGGATCCCCACACTCATAACAACCTCCAGGTATCATAGCCTGTTGCCCCGAAGAAGAATCCTGAATGGATGGAGGGCGGTGTCTACTCTCTGGCATAGCACTGAAGTAAGAACTGGAGGATCCCTGATGACTAAAATAACCACCGGGTGAACTCTGAATAGCTGTAGGGCGGTAGGAACGCTCTGGCATGGGGTTGAACTGAGGCATCGCTGGAATACCTCGGGGAGGTGGTGGGGGTGCTGAATATAGAGGCCTGGTGGGATGACCTCTACCAAACTGACCTCTGCCCCTAACTGGGACATCTCTGAAATATTCGGAGAATCTAGCCCTCTTATCCTGTTGCCCCTGCTCCATGCTCCTTGACCGATAACCCTCGATCCTGAGAGCAATCTCCACCACGAGCTGATAAGGAGTCCCCATCTCCACCTCTCGGGCCATGTTGTCCCTAATACCTGGATGCAACCCCGCTGCAAATCTCCGCACTCTCTCCGCATCAGTGGGTAATATCATGAGTGCATGGCGAGACAGCTCTGAAAATCTAGCCTCATAAACTGTCACTAACATATGTCCCTACTCCAGCTGCTCAAACTGATACCGCAGCTCTTCCCTCTTAGAGGGTGGGATATATCTGTCTAGGAATAGCTGAGTGAACTGCTCCCAAGTGATAGGAGGAGAATCTGCTGGCGTACTGACAATATAGGACTGCCACCATCTGCGAGCTGTGCCCTCTAACTGGAAGGTAGTGAAGTCCACTCCATGGGACTCTAATATCCTCATATTGTGCAGCTTGTCCCTGCACCTGTCAACAAAAATCCCGGGCATCCTCGCCTCGCTCACCCCCAAAAACTGGAGGGTGCAATCGAGTCCATCTATCCAATAACTTCTGCAGATCGCCGTCCGCATCTGGTCTGGGCTCAGGTGTTGCTGCTACAGGCTGAACTCCACCCACGGGCAGTGTACCCGGGGTATGATGTAATGCTGCTGCCAGACCTGTAGCCTGGGCGGTAAGAATCTGGGCTCCCCCTCCCGCCTGAGATGTGGCAGGATCTGCTGGAAATAAACCAGCCTGGGACATAGTGTCCATAAACTGCATCATACGGCCCATGACCTCCTAGAAGCCTGGCGCCGTCATAAAGTCCACTAGAGCAGGATCTACTGGGGGAACCTCACCCTGCTCCTCTATAGTAGGATCCTCTAGTGGTGGTGAAACTGGAATAGCTATGGGACGCCCTTGTCCCCTACCTCGGGTCGGTGCCCTCCCCCGGCCTCTGCCACAGCCTCGGACAACGGGGGTAGCGGCCCCTCCCAGGCCTGGAACGATGCACGTGTCCTCACCATCTATGAGAGAATAGAAGAGTGAGATTTATTAAACCATCGACTGCACGATAGAATGAGAATAAGGAGAAGTTTCCTAACACCCTATATCCTCTTGAAGATAAGTACAGACGTCTCCGTACCGATCCGCAAGACTCTACTAGGTTTGCCTGTGACTTGCGAGACCTACGTGAACCTAGAGCTTCGATACCATGTTGTCACGAACCAAAATCCTAACTCATGTCGTGATGGTGCCCAACACCGGGGTCAGGCAAGCCAACACCCATATAACTAAGTATTTTCACATATTTGATTAAACATTCCAACACGTGCCAAGTTTTAAAGCTCAAAACATTAATTGAAAAGGATAATTATCCAATTTAACCAAAATTACTCATAAGAAGGCGTGACCCAATATATATACAGACCCGTAAACCATAATATCTACCACGTGTGTGCCAGGAACTAGTGTCACAAGTCCTACGGGCATACTAACAGAATATACAAAAAGATATAATATAACTGTCCCATTGTCTGGAATAAATAGATGGGAATAACAAAAGAAACTCCATGGTGCTGCCGAGGATCGTCAGGAGAAGCAGCTCACCGTGAAGTCAGGTCCAATCTATACTCAGAATCGAGCTCCGGTCTGATAACCAGATGCACCAGTCTCAGAACCTGTACAATTAAGTACAGAATCGTAGCATGAGTACATAAATAGATATGTACCCAGTGAGTATCCAGTCTAATCTCGAAGAAGTAGTGACGAGAGGTCGACTTGACACTCACTAGGGTCCAGCAATATAATTAATAAGATATGGTAACGACAATAGGCATAGGAGGATGATAAAACAGTAAACGTTGAAGTAACTGCAATGCAAATAAAACTGGAAGTAAATAAAAAATTACTGTTTCATTTTCCCCCAAATATCTGTCATTTCAATATCCATGAAGTATTTAACAATTTAGCATGCGCATACGGGATAAGGACAACCGGCCTGAGCCATCATAATAATCATATCTATGCACTGCCGAGGGTCGAACAGCCTGAACCATAATGTATCTTTTAGTCCGCCGTGGCATACGGCCCGCTCCCATGAGAGTGGGGGAAATAACACTCTGCTCGCGGAATGTAAATTGCGAAGCAGTCACATGCACACACAATATTCTTCATAAATTACTTACAGTGAACAATTCCTTTAAATTATCAAATTCCATGATCTCAGGGAACAAGGCTACATATAACATGAATTCATGAAGCATATAATTCATTTCTAGGAAAAACACAAGGCATGATGTGGGTCTAACTACCCGGACATAACAATAATAGTCGCTACGTACGGACTCTCGTCACTTTGTACGTACGTATCCCCCACAAAAATTATCCCATAATCATTTAAATCACCTATGAGGACAATTCCCTCTTACAAGGTTAGAAAGGAGACTCACCTCGTGTCGAACCTACTCTCCGGGTCAAGAGCGCGCCTGAAACTCCAAACTCGTCACCCAAGGACTCGAAACTAGCCAAATGTTACATAAATATATCAATTTACACAAAAAAGTATGGAATTTTCCTATTTACTTAGTCATTTCATCCTACTTGAAGAAATCCCAAAATTCACCACCGGGCCCGCATGCTCAGATTTCGGAAATTTTCGAAGGAATCACTTACCCATAACCTAAGGATCATTAATATGTGATTTTTGTATGATTTCATGTCTAATTAACAGGTAATTCCCTAAATTTTCTTAATGCCCTAGGTTACTACTCAAATCCTTGATTTTCATTAATTGGTTAGTTAATTTAACTAGGAATTCATACATTAAACTAACATTAGGGTAGAATTCACTTACCTTTTAGTAGCTAGGTAGTTGAGCTCTTTCCCAAGATTTCAAGGTCGTCTATGGTGGAAGAAAATGGAGTGAAATGAACAAATCCCGTGTTTTAAAGAACTCACTGCATACAGTGGTTCCGCACCTGCGGCTCAAGGACCGCACATGCGGTCTCGCACCTACGAGTAAATACTCGCACCTGCGGAACTGGGCTAGGGCGACAAAGCTCGCACCTGCGGAGAGGACCCCGCACCTGCGGCTCCACTCCTGCGGACTGTGGTCCGCATCTGCGAGAAAAGGGAAGACCACCTAAAGCCGCACCTGCGACTGGGCAACCGCACCTGCGGTCACACCAGATCAGGTGCACCAGCAACTGCTTCAAATGATTTTTGGCCTCTTTTTGTGCCCGAGAGGCATTTAGGCCCACCCGAGCCCCCGTCTAAATATACCAACAAGTCCCAAATCATAATACGGACTTGATCGAGCCTTCGAAACACCCAAAACAATGCTAAAGTTTAAAATCACACCTCAAAACCCCTAGAATCAAACTTAGGAACTTTAAGTTTCTTGAATTCGCTAACAATGCGTCGAACCGACCTATACTACTCGGAATGACCCCAAATTTTGCGAGCAAGTCATGAATGATATAACAGAACTATTCCTGGTCTTGGAATTCCGTTTGGACCTCGATAACAAAAAAACACATCCCAACCACAATATGAACTTAAGGAAACTCTTATTTCGGTATTGGGCGCTGAAACTCTCCCAGGTCATCCAAAACCCATTTCGAACATTCGTCCAAGTCTGAAATCATCATATGAAGCTACGGGAACCGTCAAAACTCGATTCTGAGGTCGTTTACTCAAAACGCTGACTGCAGTCAAACTTGGCCTTAAAGGCCAATCTTAACGAACCAAGTGTTATTATATCACTCTAAACACTTCCGAATCCCGAACCACCCGTCCCCGCAAGTCATAAATAAAAATAAGCCGCTATAGGAAGTTTCATTTAGGGGAACTGGGTCTGATAACATAAAACGACCGGTCGGGTCGTTACAACTCCGATATATATTCTCAACAATGCCTCAAAACTCAGCCTGCAAAACTTGCTTATCCTCTGTATCAAACTGATTGAACAAAAAGAAACAAATATCTTAATATCATTATTTATGCATAAAAAGTTAGATGAAAAACTTAGTCAAACTTATATAACAACACTTCTCTATAAAAGCCAAGCTTTTTTCAAAACCAATTTTTATGTTATGTTATAATATGTTCTCTATAACAATACTTCGTTATAACATCCAAAAGATATTCGGAACAAATGAGGTTGTTATAGAGAGATCTGATTGTAATAGTATATCAAGCAGGCTGAATTTGGTTAACTTGGTCTTTTCTGAAAACATGAAGACTTCAAAGGTCATTGCTATTTTTGTTATGAATACCCAAGGGCGGACCTATGTTGGTGGTTGAGGGGTCACGTGACCCCCTTAGCCTCGGTAAAAATTATGTATATACATATTATATATATTTTTTATATACGGGACCCCTTAAATATTTTAGTAGTGCCCCCAACCAAAAACTGACGGATGAAAGAAGTGGTTGCTTTGGGCACTTAAATTCTCTCCTATGCTGTGGTGATGCGGGTTCGAAACCATCCGATGTTTTCCTCAGTTTTTTCTCCTCTTTTTTATTTTAGTTCTTTGAATACAATGTAATTTTTATTTAATAGAAAATTACTTTATTTTTTACTTTTATCTTCTTCCTTTTTTAAAAATCAATTATAGTTTAGTACTAATACAAAATAGTCAACTTAATTAATTTTATTCTTTTTTTGCAAATTCCTTCCTTAAAATTGAAAGCCTCAAATTGCAACTTATCGCTCCACAAATAGAAAAACACAAATCTTCTGTCACAATCTTCTTTAACAATCACTCTGAATTGGCAATGGAAACTAATAGTTTGAGACTCTTATTCAATTCTTTTAATATTAACATACTCTTAATATTAATTTCTTTAGTAAGTCTTTGATAATTTTAAGTTTGAACGCCCTTTTGCGAAGAACTCTCTCTCTGTCTTTCCCCTTTTAGTGCTTTATTTTTCTTTAGAACTTCTTTTTGGTAATACTTGGATGATAAGTCATCATAATCATTAAGTTTTAAAGAGTTGCACGCTGAATTTTATCGCTGGTGATTACCATATATAGTGGTGCCCCCGTCATGCTCGAATCCTGGGTCCGCCTCTGTGAATATCACAGAGTTATTTTCAGCGTATAAAAATATTAAATTTTGAGGAAGTCCTCGAGTTGGAAGAGGATGTTGATATGTGATTTTATGACTGCAAAATGTTAGTAGTAGTTGTTTTTTCACAGGCAATGTACGAGTGTAGGTCGCAATGCAGTGAAATAAACCAAAATCAATTCCAACAATCAACATATAGTTTATAGAAAGTGTTGTTTACCCAAAAAATGAGTATTGATCACGCTCAACTATGTCTTATAAAAAGACTAAGCGAGTGTTGCAAATATAATCTGATTATTTCGCCCAAAGTCGAATCTCACAGGGAATTAACCCATCAATTATAGTTATTATATTCACTTGATTCTTCGTAATCAACTTCCCAAAGGGTGAGAATAACAATTTGTTGGTATTTGTACTCACTAAACTGAATGAAATAAAGTAAACTAAAAGATAACTAATACTGAGTTGTAAACAAATGCGAGAAGGATCTAAGGTTATAGTTTTCCCCGCTGATGAAATCCCATCTCGTATATTTCCTATTGTTTGGCTAATTATCTCTATCAATCATGAGCACTTTTGCTACCATAAATCTCTTTCAAACTTATGATAATTTACTAGAGCACTCTCTCGAGCTCCACTAACTAGCTTTTATTACAACTCACTTTAGATTGCACCCAAGATATCGTTACTTCTAATCCAACCTTTAAACCCTCGATTATGGATCCCTCATATACTTTGGGAGTGGTGTTGTCCAACAACTACCTAAATATGCACTCTCTCTCGAGAATATACATACTAATAGGCACAGCTAATTGAGGGGCCTTCAATCAACTACAGTAAGAATTTAGCTGAACAAATAGAGATTGAAACCAAGCAAACTATATTAATATAACAAGATGTTGATCCTCAACGGGTTCCACCAAAACCTTAGACTAAATAGATTAGCTACTCATAATTGTACTGAAAATAACAACAGAAGAATTCATCAACAATGGCAAAACTACAAGGAACATAGATGAGAATTGATGCCCAATTGCCCTCCTTGCCTTTGCTTTTCTTGAACAAGACTCTAAACCTGATTAATTCTCTCTTTTGGCCGAGTTGAAACGTTATATAGGTTAAGTGAAATTGCCCCAAACTTCCAATTTTACCCCTGATAAATAACGCATACGACTGGACTAGCGCGCTACTGATCGCGCTAACGGCCTTCCATTCTGCCCGGGATCGCTGGATTAGCGCGGTCGCGCTAAGACCGCGCTAATGGGGTTATATTCTGTCTCTGGCATCTGGACTAGCGCGGCCACGCTAGTGGACGTGCTAAGGCCGCGCTAGTGGACTTGTAATCTGTCTCAGCAATTTCCTTCCTTCTTTTCACACTTTAAATACTCCAAGGGGTCTTGCTCCTTCAATTTGGCTCCAAACACCATCCTAGGTCCTTATAAGCGCACTTTGCTCCTGTGAAACATAAAATCGACATTTAGAGCCATTTTAACATCATTTAACATTCCTAAGATAGTGAAGCATCATTAAGTTGGAGTACAAATATACACTAAACTACGTGAATTTAGCCTATTATCAAGTAACAATAAAATTTGTATGCGATTTAAAGGATACGTGGTTTAATTCAATACGAATTATTAAGAATAACATATAGATGAATTAAAGACAAAATAAACAATCAAACCAATTGCAATATGATGATCAAGCTCGATCGTGAGTAAAGAAAAAAACAAACATGAAATGCCTTGAACAGTAGCTAGAGGACAAAAGAAAACTTTTTATTGCCTTGAATTGCGTTACAATGTGTCCTACTAAAGACAATATTTCCCTTTATATTAGGAGAATTTCAACCCTAACACAAGTCTAAAAAAGGTAAAAGGCGAATATTACGACCCCCTATCCATCATGCGTAACCGTTTAACTTGTCTCCTGAGGTCCAGGAGCCGTACTTAATCCAGGGTACATTGCTTTGTCGTGCCCGATCTCAAACACATCATTCGTCCTTCGTGGGTCTTGGCATAAGGAGTTCGCGACCTCAACAATAATTTCGTCGATTCATGCTTCCCTTTCGTTCTCTCTCAGGAGATTAGGGGAAACTTTGCCCTCGAATTTACCCGTACACAAGTTCAAACACTAGTTCTTAGTACGACCTACATGCTAGCCATGATAAACATCAAAATAGTAAACATTTCCATTCCTAGAACACCAACAGAAAGAAATATTATTGATTTGGTTATATTTGCAATTGCAGGCATCTGAATGTTCTACCTGATAATATTAAAGCTATTGAGTTTTGAAATAAAATAGGCCATAATAGAAAAGACAAAGAGTGAAAGAACAAGCAGAGAGCTGACATTCAGACAAAATCTGGAACACTAAGAATTGGCGGATCCACCTTATGGGTAGGGGTGGTATGGCACCCGCTCGAATGATAAAATTATCATATATTTATGTAAAAAAAAAATTAATTAGGTTAAATATATGATCCTGCCACCCCATTTGCAAATTAGATAAAGGTACCATGACTGGTAGACCTTTTTAAAAGTTTTTCTCGCGAGTAAAATTCAAGTTCGAATTTATCTTGAACCTTGTCTGACTTTTGCTTTTCATTGTGCTTTTTATTTCTTTTGTCCCAGTCATTTTCCTTTTTGGCTACCTCTCAATTTTCTATTTGTCGTTTATTATTTTTATTTTTTTCCCCTCTATTCTATTACTCTATCTACGATATTTAGCAAGAACACTCAAAAAAGAGCCTCCAAAATTTAAAAATTTCATAATATAGGCATTGCTCTTAATCTCAAATCTTTTAGTTTTCTTCTTTCAAAATCAAAAATCTTGGGTCTTCATATTTAGATTGAGATTAAAATTACTCTTTTTTTTATTTTTTATTATAACATAAAAATTTGTATTATTCTATGATTGTTAAATACAATTTAAATCTCCTTATTATTAAATTATGATGAATATTTCGCAAGCATTAGATTTATGATTTTAAGTTTTGAGATCTTGTAGTTTATCTAATTCTGCATTTACCTATGGGGTATAATTAATCTATTGAAGATGTTTTTTTTTAAATTTTCTTATTCTAATAGGTGGAGTTCCCTTACTAAAGATTTTATTTTACTTGTGTAAATTAGCATACAAAACAATCTAGTTCCCTAGTGAAAATATTAATTTTACTTGTATTATTAATAATAAAAATATGATTCCTTCTTCAAAATGCTAACTATATTTGCTCCTTAATGTCTGAAATATAATTTTCATATGACAATAATAGTATATATACCCAATGAAATTTCATAAGTAGCGTCTGGAAAATTGATGTAATTTTTATATTTGCAAATAAATGCTTATTAAATTTCCCCAATAAACTAAAACTAGGGTGTACAAACCGAACAGGAAAACCGCACCAAACCGAAAAGTCAAACCAAACCGATTAAAAATCCGACTAGGTTTGGTTTGATTTGGTTTGGTATTGTGTAAAAAAACCCAAACCAACTGACATAAATATACTATTTATATATATATTTTTAAGATTTTATATAGAATTTTCTTTTAAAATGTCTACAAATATTTGAGATTTTCTTACGTGATATAATATTTAATAAAATATGAAGTGCTCCATATTTATTAACCATAAATAATGGGTTGTATGATCATTTTCTTATCAAGTGTTACAAAAATGCATCAATCTCTTTGTTATTCCATATTCATATGTCAAGATCTATTAAATTTTTATTTTGAATTCAAAGTGATTATTATTATTTATGTATCGTATTGATTTTTATGTTTAATTAATAAATTTTATTAACCTTAAAAGTGTACATCAACAAAAAAATTATTGTCAGGCGACTAAAAAGATAACTATCATGTGTTACTAAGTAAATTCTAACATAAGAATATTTTAATAGATATGTTTGTCAGCTTTTTAAATTTTTACTAAATATATATTTACTTATAAAAAATTTAACAAAGTAAGATTGAAATAATATTTAAGTAACAAAAACCCGAAAAACCCGACAAAACCAAACCAATCCAAACCGATATAACGGATTTGGTTTGGTTTTGATAAAAATTGAACCAACCCGGTCAATGTACTATCACGACCAAAATCCAATTAAAGGTGTGATGGAACCAGAATCCGCTGTCGGGAAAGCCAACACAAAGGATTTAACTAAATCTTTATTTTATTACTCTTGAACTCATTCCTTTTCGCTACATTAAATGATAATTAACGAACTTTCATTAAGTAAACAATAATGCATTTAACAAATTTAAATAATGAATAAATCCCCTAGTCATCCCAGAATCCAGTGTCACAAGTGCATGAGAAAATTCTGGGAAGCAAATGAATACAATAACCGTCCGAAATATAAATGGACAATAGGGAAAATACAACACAATACTCTGAAGGAGACTCTGCTGGCTGCGACCGTCTCGGGAGGTGCAACTCACCTAAGTCTCCATATCAACCATGCCGCTGCGCCGAGCTAGGCCGCTGGACATACATGTGCCTGTGCAACAAAATGCACAGCAAGTGTAGTATGAGTACGAAAAACAACGTGTACCCAGTAAGTATCCCGCCTAACCTCGAAGAGGTAGTGACAAGAGGTCAACTTTGACTCTTACTAGAGATCAAATTAATATAATCAAGTGTGATGTCAAACATGGATGTTATTATCAAATAACAAATAACAACAGGAAAGGACAACTTCTTCCATAAATTATAAATCCCAGTTTCCGTCATTTCAATTAGTAACTTATATCTTAAGGCAATTTAACAGTTCAAATCACAGATGGTATCCAGCAAATATCATGCGCAGGAAATGCCGAGGGTCGAACGGCTCGAACCAACAATAATAAAATGTGCACTGCTGAAGGGTCGAACAACTCGAACCAAAGATGCATCTATTACCCCGCTCGCGAATCGTACATGCGACGCGGTCAAATATAAATAATAGAATTATCCCGCTCGTGAATTATACATGCGACGTAGGTACTTATATAAATAATAGAGTTACCCCGCTCGCGAATTATACATGCGATGCGGGTACTTATAGATACACACATTCAAATAGTAAATCCAGACTTTATCAGGAAAATAATTACCCAAGGAAGTGATAAATGATCTTTTTAATGGTCACGAAGATAGTATCCAAATTTTTTCTAGAAATTCATTTGCCAAGTTCGATAAGGTTTAAACATTTTTAAATTTATCAGTAAAGTTACAAGTACGGCAAATAAAACATGCTTTTGGGTCCTAGACTATCCGTACATAAGCATAATAGTAGCTACGAACGGACTCTCGTCACCTCGTGCGTACGTAGCCCCCAAAAATAGTAGCACATGATTGATTATTTTACCTATGGGAACAATTCCCCCTTACAAGGTTAGAAAGGAGACTTACCTCGCTCCGAAATTCCATAACCGGCTTCCAAGCCCTTCCGATGACTCAAATTGATGCACAACGCCCCAAAACTAGCCAATAATTACGCAAATCCATTAATATATGCTCAAATATCCATTAGAATCCAATTTATAACAATTCCTAACCCCGATCGAAAAATCGATAAAACCCACCCTCGGGCCCGCGTGCCCGGATTTCGAAAATTTTCGAAGATAAACATTACCCATAACCTCACGAACTCAAATATATAATTTATTCCAAATCCCATGTCCTATTTCGTGGTCAAAATCTAAAAATACTAATTTATAGGTTTTCTACCAAAACCTCAAGTTTTCACTAATATTCCATGAATTTCCATGTTAAAAAATATATATAATCCAAGTATTTAACTTGAAATAGGTGGGAATCACTTACCTTGACATAGATGATGAAGATGGGGCTCCAAAATCGCCCATAGGTCGTCTCTCATGGAGGAAATGAGATGAAATGAGCCTAACCAATTTTTTACAAAATTATGCACTGCCAGGCAAGTCTTCTTCGTGTTCGTGAGCCTACCCTCGCGTTCGCGAAGAACAAAAAATCTTGAAAAGTAATTCCAAACTCTTCTCAGACAGCCTCTAGTATAATGGTCATAACATTTTTTAAATACCTCCAAATAACAAATGGTTTAATGTTATGAAAACTAGACTCCAAGATCTATAACTTTCATGTTTTGGTCATCTCCCAATTTCTTATAGATTTCGAGATATAAGATGCCAAAGTAAGCCCTATGCAACACAAATTTCTTCTCCATCTTCCCGGACACTCTGTAGTGTATCAACCATATCTCTTTGTACATAAATCCAAATGCTAAATGATTTAATTTTCTAGAAACTAGACACAAAGTACTATAACTTTAGTTTTACATCATCTCAAAATTCCTTATTGATGCGTGGCTAGAATTCATGATTTTAAGCATTATATACCTTGCATTTTTATGAGTTTTAATGATAAAATACACGTCGTATGTTCCTAATGGGGTTTATTTTATGTGTAGGTGAATTGGAAATGGAAACGGGGCTAAACGGATGCAAATACGTTGAAAACTACGCGA
>MDKI01253385.1:0-11921 GCA_005239505.1 Nicotiana paniculata
GGGAGGTGTTCTCTGAGGGAGTGTAATACTTTGAATTGGGGGGGTATGGGGGTAGGTTAGGACATATTTATATTTAGGGCTGGGGGAGTTCCTAGCCGTCTGATCTATTTTGATCAACGACTGGGATTCATTTACTTAAACTAAACGGGGTCGTTTGGGTAGTGTAGGGGGCTGGACCAGGTATAAGGATTTGGGCCTGGGTGGAGTTCGTGTGTAGAGAAGGGATTGGGTCTGGGTGGAGTTCGTGTGTAGAGAAGGGATTGGGCCTGGGTAGGTTAGTCTAGGTCCAATTTTAAGCTCTCTTGTAATTCCTAAGCTAATTAATAAATTCAAACCTAATTAAATCCAAAAATGTAGTAATTAACTTTAAATCTTATTTCCATCTAATTACAAATTAATTAAAAATAAAACAACTAATTTTATATTTCTAATTAAGTCTATGATTTATTGGATAAAATGATTAATTTTGAGTAATTAGTTGTTAAAAATCATGTTTCATTAAATATCCACTATTCGTCCATTTTTAATTCAATTAATTATAAATAATAAGTTTGTAATTCTTTGATAGTGGCGGTGCAATTTTAATAATTTTAACAGATGAATTATGAATATGCAAACACAAATAATTCAATAATTAATTACTAAAAACTCAACAAAAATCCAAAAAATTACATGCTCACAATTAATTACTCCAAATGCAATTGTCTTTGCAGAAATCTGTACTATTCAGCTTGCTGGTGGAAGATGGGTCTTTGCTACTTTAAATACTATTTGTAAGCATACTTTCAGGGTATTATATATCTGTAAATATTATATTTTGTAGTTAGTGCTAATTTCCATCTTAGTGGTTTATTCTTCCGGTTATTTTTCATTCTTTACTCAATATGATGAATTATTAACTATGAATATTGATGAATCCAAGGTGTTCGATGATATGCCTGAAACAAGTAAACTATTTGTTAAGCATTCCTTTGTTTATTTTTTGATGTATTTGCGAGTAAATTAGGATGCCTTCATTGATGCAAAGTTGTACATTCAAGTGAAAATGGAGGAAAATTTTCATAAATTTTATACAAATATAGAAAAACTTATTGATGGTATGAAGCAACGTTAGAATTTTGTATATTACTTTTTAGCCCAATGGGATGCGTTATTATTAGTATGGTAAATTCACCATGGTACTAGCGTCGAGATGGTCAATAAACTGCCACTGGTGATTATTTTTCTACCTATTTTTTTCTTGGGGTCTTTACTGTTATTGTAATTGAAATAGAGTTTTGCTCAAGAAAAAACGAGTTAGGACTTTTTCTCTTCTTGTATTAACTTAGGTTAGGAAGTGTCATAAGCAAAGATACCAGCACTAAAAGCTATTAAAAGACAGAATATGTTACTTGAAAATGTCTTTCATAAAGGACTCTCAAAGTTGCGGCAATTGGATCCTTTGCATTTCATTTTGATATTAGTCAGGATGGACAGGTAGTGAGATATATATAAACCTTCGCGTTTGGACAGTTACGTTCACTATGAAGTTACCTGCATGTTTTCATTTACAAGGTTTTGCACATAGGTGATGTGATTAAGGAATAAATATCTGTTGTAACAGAAGAAGTTCATAATAGGCACCCATTATACACTAAACTACTTTAGGCTTGTCGGATAAATATTAGATGGAAGAAATTACATGTAGAAGACTGCAAAAGTTTCATAAAAAAACTTCAAAGGCACAAAAGCAACAGAACACCATCTTTCTCTTTGCTCAGATTTAGGAGCTTTTGAAAAAATTAAGAAACACATAAAAAAAAATAAAAAAAAAAAGAGACTCGAGAAGATTGTGATAGAAGACCGATCAAAGTACCAAAGTATTTTTTTCCTTGACACAACATATGTTTATTACTGACCTTTGAAAATTTTGTTCGTAGAGTCTTTCTCTATTCTCATTGATTCTTCTTAATACCATTGACTGCCTTGAAATTGGCAGAAAACATTCAAGGAATACGTACACATGCATGTGCAAATTAGTTATTAAAAGAGCCAAATGGTCAGGAAATTTCACACCCTTCAGTAAATTTGGTTTTATCCTGCGGGGGGTCATCTGTGTTGGAGAAGGAAGGAGAACAGGGTGAAATACAACTTTCTGTCATTGCCCTCAGAGTTCTCACCCTTGAAGTTCGGTACTTTGATTTTTGTTTCTGTTTTACAATCTCGTGGAAGATTCTCATGTTTCTCACTGAACCATCTCTAAATTCTGTACTATTTTGGCTGCTTTTTGAGGTGTAAGAATCCTAATGTTCTTTGTGGATCTTTGGTCTTGGATATGATGCCTTGCTTTGCCTATTTCCCTTATACTAACTAGGTGTTCTCTATATTTGTTTGTGTGTTGTCGCATGTTTTTTATAACATTGATAATTTTCACATTTCATTTTTAACACACCATCTGTTCCACTGATTTAGATATAAAGAAGCAGCATGCAATCATTTTAGCTGGCCATGTTACGTAGTTCTAGAAGAATTAAAGATTAAGCCTGCAATATTAATCACGAAATTGGAGAGTTGATCTTTAGGCAAGAATTCGAAGGCCAGGAAGTACACTTTGGATGTACTCAATAGCACTACCAGGAAACACCATGTATGTATATACCAATTTCAATTTCCTCCATTCTATGCCTCTGTCATGTTCTTTTATTTAATCTGAAAAATACTTGCATAGCATCGGAGTTTTAAAATGTGACACACAGTTCATATGGATCAATCTTTTTTACATTGCAAGAGATTCAGTTATGCCCGTATCTAATTCCTGAAAATGTCACAACCACTTGATCTATTCAACAGTAGCTAGTATATTATAATTTTGAAGTCAAAGAGACAAGAAATATAGTAGAAGGAAGCTTTTAAAAGCTATCTTTTTGTATTTTTGAGGTTTAGAGATTGATAAAGAGAATCTTTGAACCTTTTCAGTGATGCTTTTAGCAGTATTTACATTAACCTATGACTGAATGTTGACTAACATGTTCTGCTCTTATGTAAACTCAGTTACTAAGGTATCATGTTTCACAGCTTAGCAACTCTTACTGTCTTGCATCTCGGTGAATGCAGACATGTTTTATATATTGCTGATAAAATATATTGGATGCTTTCTTGGATAATTTTCTATACTCTCAATCCCCTTTAAAACACTATGACGTATGTGCTTCGACGGAAAATTTCTGTACCTTTCTTTGCCCCTCATTAAAGAGTTCATCATGTTTTGATCCATTAGTTATACAAGGGGACTGCAGGGAATCCATGAACCAAAGTTATATATTTTAGACTGCAAAAACAGTTAGATTGATATGATATGTTTATTACATAAAACTAGAGGAGAAAAAAGAAATGAATGGGAAAGGGAAGGTGAAAACTTCTGCTACATTTGAGGGTTGAGTTGCAGAGAAAATGAAGTTCATTTCTACATCTCTAATAGGTAATAGCAAATTACATTTTTATTAAAAACGCAATATTTTTTTAAGTTTTCTTTTCCTCTTATCCCATCATGCAGAAACAGCAGTGAACCTTTAATCTTTCAAATATGGTTATACAAAGAATATTGCTATGTATTGGGGCAAGTGTGATTGTATTACAAACAATTAAATGATTTTATTGCTGCGAAATTTTATGAAGTTCAGGGAGAACTATAAGCTTAAATAATCAAAAAACTCCCTATTGGCTGACTTTTGATCATAGTAGATTTTTAATGCATGGTGATAGTGTATGATTAGGGTAGAATTGTGGAAGTTCATGGTGATAGATATTTGTTACTGGTTTTTGTACTATAGAGCCCTCTTTATTTAGACTTTTGTGTTTAGCTTTTCTTTATTGAGAACAGAGGCGGACCTATATGGGTGGTGAGGGGTCACGGGAACCCGTTAACCTCGGCAAAAATATAATATATGTATTTTCTATCTATATGTATATACAGTAAGGACCCCTTAAATATTTTAAGTTTGTCCCCCTAAACACAAAAGTTGGGCAGAAGAGTTGGTTTAAGAAAGCACTCAAAGTGCCTTCACTTCTGTGATGATCCAAGTTCGAATACCATCTCCTATAACTTTCATAATTCTATTGCACTTTTCCTATTTTTGAATTCAATGAATGTTTATTACTTAGTAGTCAACCAGTTATATTTTTATAACTTTTCTGAATTCAATTATAATTTGATGCTTCTACATAATAATAAACTTAATTAACCTTTTTTTCAAATCCCCGGCTCATTCAAAAGTCTGAATATGCATTAGCCTCCCCCTTCACAAATAGAGTAGCAAACTCTTCTGCCTCCCTTTAATTTAGTTAATTCTTTTTCAGTTCTATGCATCTCTTCTAAATCCGATTTCTATGCATCTCTTCTAAATCCGATAGTCCTATTAGGTGACGATAGGGATGACTGAATTTGAGTCTCTTCTTCTTTGATTTTATTTAATTATTTTTTTTTCTTTTTAAAATATTACGCTAGAAAGATATTATAAACATATGCGTTTTTGATTTATGTAAATTATGCTCTGATTAGTAGTTGACTCTTGCATCAATTGGAGGAGAAAACATTAAATTATATTTCAGGTATGTAATATACTACTTAGTTAAGGGAAAAAGGTTTTTGTTGGTTCACTATTAATTTAGTCATATTGCTTACATATGAATGGTCAATTAGAGTTGCTGATTATTAAAAACAGTCTACCTAAAAAGCGAAAATAAAAGAAAGATCCTTCTTTGATTGAGAAGGAAGGATCCTTCTGTGGTTGAGAAGAAAGATCCTTAGGTGATCGAAGAAAATGTTATTTTGCTTGGAATCGTTATTTTTAGGAAGTTCTTGTTCTTATAAATTAAGATAACGCATTCTTGGCGAAGTTTAATTCTTTTCAATCAAGTTCTAGTTTTAAGAGATAATGCCTCTCATTTTATAGATGCGTTTGATGTGAAATAATCCCGATACTGCTATGACTGGACATTGTACTTATGTTATATTAGTACCAAATTAATGATATTCGATAATATCGAAGTTTGTATTTTAATGATAGTTATCATAATCATTAAGGTTTTATAGACACTTGAACATCGAATTTTATCGCTAGCTAGTATTTCTGGTATACTAAAGATGGTGCCCCCGCTATGTTCAAATCCTGGGTCCGCCTCTGATTGAGAATATTGTCGGTCTTTGTTCTCTATTTATAACTGTTATCGTAGTAGTTTTTTAATAAGGATTATAGTAGGATTCAGTTGTCGAAGTAGTTGCACTTCAAAGAAAAGGTAATACAAACAAGGAACAAACACATTTTAATATAAAATACTTCGTTAAATATTTACTATTAGAATGATGTATCAATATAACCTTAAATTAAGGGACATATACTCAAATAAAAACTAAGACTTCAATAAACTATCAATGGAAATCCCTCAAGAACTACAAGAAATTATACTAACACAAAAATACGCAGGAACGTGATATCCCTGTCTGGTCCCTAGATTCCAAAGGAAATTTTACTACAAAGAGTTGTTACACACTAATAGAACCTATTATTCAAACTCGGGATGATTTTGACTGGATCTGGGCATTACACTGCCCAAACAAGATTAAATTTCTATTATGGAAATGCCCACATAATTGAATTCCATGCAGATATTATCTATCTAGGATAGGCATGAACAGAAGCACACACTGCCCTATATACAATTCAAATCAAGTGGAATCCACTACTCATATATCCCTGGACTGTTTCCTTGCTAAATAATTTTGGAATAGCATAGGTGGAATACACATAGACATTCAAAGGGGTGATCACTGGCTTATACAATTACGAAATGAAACAGTCACCCTACCCAATAATTTAATTGATTGGGATTTCTTCCTAACTTTTGTCATGTGAGGTATCTGGATCAACAGAAATAACAATAATCAAAATAATACATCTTCTTATCTTAATACAAGTCATATCCTACAACAAGCAGTTCAATTCAAGCTACTCGCCACTCACAACCCGTTGCCTATAGAAAAAATCAAAATAAAAGTTCATCAGCTAAAACCACAATCAGGGTGGTATAAATTAAATGTGGATGCTAGTTATATGTCTCAACGAGGCAGGATTGGGGGAGCCATTCGAAATTTAGAAGGAGATTGGATAGTGGGCTTCCACAAGAACATAAACCTAAGAGGGGCAGTAGAAGGAGAATTAAAAGCAATTAACGAAGGGCTAAGAGTAGCACACGAATGGAATACTTTTCCATAGGAGATTGAGACGGATTGTGCGGAGGCAATACATGCAATTTTCAATGGAAACAAAATCTATGATTCTCTAATTATCAAATGCAGGTTGTTAATTCACCACGAGAAGGGGACCCTCCTCAAGCATAGCTTTCGGGAAGGAAACAAAGTGGCACACTCCATGGCAAAGCTGAGCAACTATCACTCAAAGAAAATAAGATTAGTTTTTGTAATCCCACCAAAAAATGTGACCATCATGTAACGGTAGACAAGAACAATGTTTTATTTTGTATTAAGTATCTAACTTTAAATGCTTGCAACTCCTTAGAAATCTTAGGTAATGAATGTGTCCGAGGATGCACATGCTATGATGTACTAAACAATATGTGATTGTATTAGCTATATAAATCTTGTTTGCTCAAAAAAAGTATTACCTCCTTGAATCTAATAATATTGTTATGCCTTAAGAACTTATGATTCATGATTTCTCTCTGAACTTTCTTGCAAATATGAATCTTGTCAATTAACAATCAGCCATATGAATGCTTAAATAGGAAGAAATAAGAGAAAGATGAAGAAATCACTTGCCTCTCTCTATTTACTTGATATCATAAAGCTTACATGTCCTCTTTTCTTTCACCAGCTTAGATACGCTACACCAATATTATCAGAAAAACTACTTTGGGGCCAGATTGAAGAATAACATTAACGTTTCGATGGATTGATGTATACTTGATTACTAATCTTTTCTCTCTCTTTGAAAATGCAAATTCACACAAAATTGTTGCTTCAAATTTTATTGTATAATATTAATGATTGCGACGTAGCTCTCAAAAGGAGTTCTGTCATTCTTCAATGTGGAGAAATCATAAACTATTATCTCGCGATGTATTAAAATATGTGCTGCAAATGAAGATCAATTCTTCAGTGCGATATGTTTCAATCAACTCCTTTGGAATAGCTCAAATGTTTGGAAATTGTCCTGCCAACTCCTATGATTTTACACATAGAATAAAAATTATTAAGTTGCTAAAACATAGAAAGTTCAGCAACAAGTGTAAATGTAGCAGTTCTCAAATATCCTAATTGATTCCATCACAAGTAACTAAATATCATTTTCTTCAATATATTGATAGTTGTTTTGCAGGAAAATGGAGTCACTGCTGCAGGTTGCTTTTTACTTTATCTTGTACGTAGATATTCCAGTGACCAGTATACTCATGGAACAAAGGTAATTAAAATTACAGTCTGACTTCCTCCTCCTCCATCTCTTTCAAGAATAATAATTACAGTATTGTAAGTTTGATAAATGCTTCATTGACAAGATAGTATCTTCTTTACATGAGTTGTCTGCCCTTCGAACTAATTGAATTTATAATAATTATGCTTAAATATGCAAGGCTTGTTATAAAGACTTTTTATAAGTGCTTCATCAGTATTTATGCTATGTTTTGATTCTAATTCTCGGTTTTCCTTCTTTCAGTGAATATCAAGATGAAGGTATATGTTGTCAAATGCAGTTGTTTAAATCCAGATTTATCAAATTATTAGTTGATTGCTTTTGTCTTTCTCATTCTCATGAAAGCAGATTCAAGAATGTAATTGTACAACTTTGTTTTGCAAATGAATGTACGTTGTATGAAACATATTATGTTAATATTTAGTCGGCTTCACGGTATTGCTTCCTTTTTTGGGGCTAATTCTTCTAAACAATTTAGAAAGTATAAAATTTTCTCTCTCGGTGTCGCGTGCCTGGCACGGGCCATCTAGTATGAATATAAATGTGGACTAAGTTGTAGAATTCAATAAAGAATTGAATTCACGTGTATTGTCAACAAAAGAAATGAGTAACATGTTTTTTTGAAATGTTGACTAAATTGAATTCTAGAAATGAGTTTCTTGGCTTATCGATCAGATGAGTGGTTAAGAGGTTATGCGTGTTTTCTTTCATCATTAGTAGGGTATGAAAGTTTTGAACGAGGCTTTAATCGATATGAGGTTTTCTACCAGCACGGGATTTGTTTTTGGACAGTAATGGTGGTCAGCAGTTCCTGCTGTGAGTGTCTGAGTGATGAGGTGTACCGTGTGATTTTGTCACGAGCCAAACCGATGGGCCGCGACGGGCACCCAGTACCTTACATAACCGAGTACCAACGTAACGTATCTTTCTTATTATATCATCATAGATAAGTGGGCTAGAAGGCGCTTCATGATATAACCAGAGTAATCAAGAGGGAATACCCGACATAGAACGACTCAACCTGATATAGAAACTTATACATGTGACATACGGGCCTATAAGGCCAATGTGATCCGTTATATACTTTAACTATAGGCCGACAATGCCATACAAATATCCGTATACATGACATCGGTCTACAAGCCTCTAAGAGTACATACTTATCATAAAGGTCGGACAAGGCTTCGCCATACCAAACGATACACATCTAAATCATGTTGACCAAACAAGCAACTTCGGAGCAAATGGAGCGCACCAACATCTTCAGCTGAGCTGACAGCCTACTTGGAGGACTCTCGACCTGTCTATCGGGACCTGGGGGCATGAAACGCAGCGTCCCCAGGAAAAAGGGACGTCAATACAAATAATGTACTGAGTATGTAAGGAATGAAATCGGTAAATAATAGACATGAGAGAAACATGGAGTAAAAGACTCGACATGTAAGTCTGAATAACTCTGTAAATCATGAAATACTCATAGTGTCATGCATATGCGTATGAATGGCATGTCGTGCATAGGTACATGTGTTCATAACATCATCAAGCCTCTGAGGGCATCCCATCATATCATTTCGGCCACTGTGGGCAAAATCATCAACGTATACCAGCAGATCAGGTGGTGGTGCGTATATAACATTGTAACCTTTTCCTATATCCCATATACATATAATATACATATATATGCGTATAACGTCATCTGGTCATGGGTTAATGTAAATGAATGCAATGCATGAGAAGTACGTCAATAAAATCTTTCGGAATGTCATAAGACCATTATGCCTTTGACTAATGTCATGAAATAGACTTTATCAACTTACGTATTTTCTGAGACTCATGAACAGATGATAGAATAATATGACACATGGGGAAATCAAGAACATAAGCATCTCTAATATTTCTATTAATAGAGTCATTTATAGAAATCGTGCATTTGCTCGTTTCATTTGTGTCGTATGGATCATGCCAAAAAGAAAGAAGGGATATCCTTAACATACCTAAGTCGATTCTCTTAACAATACCTCTAACCCACGTCTTTTGTGAAAAACACGTAATGGCGGATCAAAGTAGGGGAAAATCCGTATGATATTCTTGAGAAAGATTGTACCATGTTCTCTTAGAATTGCAAGTCACATTGCTATTACATTGTAGGGGTTCATAAGAATTTTTGTTGAAGCTACATCCATTACTTTGTTGAAAATCTCATTCTTTACTTTGTTGAATATCTCATCCTTAATTCTACATCCATTACTTTGTTGAAGAGGATATCTCACTCATTACTTTGTAGAGACAAGCATCTATCTTAGGTGAATTGGAGAAGTTTTTTATCCTAGTGGGTATAGGCCCCACTTCTTTGATGACTTAGCAACCAAAATCCTCTAAAGTTGACACCAAGTTACATGTTTAAGAGTCACTAATTGGGGTTTGAGTAAGATCTCATTTGCTGCCACGTTGGGAGCTTATTAAGCTTATCAAAAGCTTCTAATCACTTAATTAATCTCCCACTAAAAATTAATAATTAATCACTTACCCACATAATTAAGAATTATCTCAAATTACTTAAAATACTACTCACTTTTAACACACTTTATACATCTTACTATCATGGTCATGTGGGACCTTGTATGATACTAGTCCATAAACACCAGGTATTATAGCTCGGACCGTATTTTATCTCAAAATGACATACTTCAACAAAACTCATTTCTTCGATTTGCTTACCCTCTCACCTTCACGAACTTATTTGAAATAGCATAATACTTATAATCTCAAAATAATCTCATTCCCGAACTTACGTCGATTAACTTACGACGAAACTTTAACGTACGAAAATTCAGGATGTAACATATTTCATCTTGGGGTTATGGTTATGACCTAATACAGCTTGTTCAAGTTTATACAGTATGTAGATGTGAGATTCGGGTCTTGTAATGAATTCGGGATGTTAGAGATTGGGTTCTAAGGTTTAAGGACCAAGGTTGAAGTAAGGATCTCTAGTTATGTTGCATTGGTAGGCTTATATGAAGCAGGGTGACGTGTGATCACCCCTGGGTATCTGCATAGTAAGTTTACACCGTGATTTGATAGCATTGGAACGACTCTCGGCCCGTTCGAGGACGAACGTCTGTTTAAGTAGTGGAGGATGAAACGACCCGACTGGTCGTTTTGAGCATTTGCACTTTTTCTCGGTAGTTTGAGGGATCAAGTATCTCTGCATGATGTATTATGATTTTCGTAAATCGTCGGTGTTGGTTTTCAAGTTATCCGGAATCAATTTGGAAAAATAAACTTCAAGATTTAAGCTCTAAGTTGAAAGAGTTGACCAAATTTGACCTTTTAGCATTGGATCTCGGAATATAGTTTCATTAGTTTCGTTAGCCGTTGGGTGATTTTGGACTTAGGAACGCGTCCGGATTGTAATTTTGAGGTCTGTAGTCGAATTAGTCTTGAAATGGCAGAAGTTGGATTTTTTGGGAAGTTTGACCGGGAGTGGACTTTTTGATATCGGGGTCGGATTCTGATTGCGGAAAATGGAGTAGGTACTTAATGTCAAATGTGACGTGTGTGAAAAATTCGAGGTCAATTGGACGTGTTTTGATAGGTTTCGGCTTCGGTTGTAGAAGTTGAAGTTTCAAAGTTCATTGATTTTTACTTGAGGTGTGACTCGTCTTTTCGAGGTTGTTATGCGTGATTTGAAGCCTCGAGTAGCTTCATTTCGTCATATGGAACTTGTCTACAATATTTGGCACAATTTGGAGTTGATTTAACATGGTTCGGACACTCGGTTGCGATTTTAGAGGTTCTTAAAGTTTACTTTGATCTTCATGTGCTTTGGCGTCCGATTCATGATTCTAGAGGTTATTTTGATGTTTTGGTCACTCAAGCAAGTTCATGTTATGTTTTTAAACTTGTGTGAGTATTTGGTTTGGAGCCTCGGGGGCTCAGGTGAGTCTCGGATTAGCTTCGGAGTGTTTTGGTAAGAACCTTGAGTGTTGTTCTGATTTCATCGCATTTGCGATGTTTTGGTCGCAAATGCGACTACCACATTTGCGGGGTAGTGTTCGAATGTGCAAACCTGGGCTGCTGGGGACTGGATCGTATTTGTGATGAAGTTATCGCTTTTGCGAAGCCTCTAATCAATTCTCAACTGCATTTCCTGATTTTACATAAGATTTACATCAAATTCATGAGAACCTTGGGAAAAATTTGGGAATTTTGTCAAAACTTTGAAAAATAAAATTTAGGATTTGAGAGTCGAATAGGACTCAGATTTGGAAACAAAATACGTATTTAGAATTGTGAGGCTATGGGTAGTCAAGACTTACCCTTGGACCCGAGTTTTGACTGGCGGGCCTGGGGTTGACTTTTGTTGACCTTTCAGAAATTATATAAAAGTCACAGTGTTGGTTGATTTCCCAATGCACACGCAAGTGTACGTGGTCGACAAGTAATATAGGA
>MDKI01166845.1:0-15845 GCA_005239505.1 Nicotiana paniculata
AAATAACACAAAACGAATCGGATAAATTTAACACAGTAGTTTCGCAAAAAAATAACAAAAAACAAAATAGAACACATATAAATCAAAAAATATGCATTATTATTAAAGTTTCAACATATAATAAAATGAAATATCTCGAATAAATTGAAATTTTGACTCCGAAAATGTGTATCAACAACAATACGATGCTCTACTCGAAAGTGGGACCAAAACTCTTCAATTTTTATGTGACGGGGGGGACCAAAATTTTTTTTTATTTTTAAAAATGGGCAGAATCGGGGGTGGGAGACCAAATGAAGAAGAAGGATATTAAAAAATGGGGGAAGAAGGAGGAGGGCTCGTTCTTAAAGATGACGGCACAATTACCTAGAAAATAGGTATAACGCCACATACTATGGCGTTATACCTCTGTCTGACAGATTCAGAAGGTATAACGCCATAGTATATGGCGCTATACACTAACGGCACAGTTACCGTTAGTGTATAACGCTATATACTATGGCATTATACATAGATCCGTTCTATATTTTTTTTGGACTTATTTTAGTTCTATTTGTCCAAATATAGCTTACTTGGGTTCCGGATTCGATAAGTTTATGATATATCAGAACAAGCATGAACCCAAGTATTATGTTAGACAACATAAGATAGCATGCAAGGAAAGGAAAACATAAGTTCTATGTTATTCTGCATGCAACAGAAAACAAAAGTTCTATATTATTCTGCATGCAAAAGACTACATAATTTCTATAAATGAATAAATGTACATGTACATTATCCTCAAAAAGAAATAACACAAGCAACAATAGATCAAATTTAATGAACAATGGCCAAGCAAGAGTTAGTCTCAAATTTATTACGATTGGCGTGAGCGCAAATGACCAATAGGAAAAACATCATAACAGAAACTAAGGTGGAGAAGCATCCTGTATGAGGCATGTCGAAACTACCGCAAAATCGTTACCATACAATTAAACGAATCAAATGCATCTTCTCAAGCAAAAGAGTGTTAACTTTAGATCGTCAAAGATGGATTGACTTCTAGCATCTTCCCCATTTTGCAACTCCCATATTAACTTGTTCGTGCGCGGATCCATATCTTAAGACGAATAAAGAGTGTGAAGCCTGAATCTCTTAATTTATTAAAAGGCATTACATCTATTCTGAAAGTTGTGGAAAATAAACCAAAAGACAATATTATATTATCAGAGATAAAATAATCTTAACAAACAACTTAAACTTTGAGGAGAGGCCAGAACAACAAAATAGTTATGCAAAATAATGTCAAGACAGAAGCTAAGATGATGGGGCAGATAAAGTCATCCATAAGCTCTGAAGATTAACTTGAGACTAGATTCAATACTTTTGTTTTGTGCCATAACAAAACATAATCCTTAGACGAAGTAAAAATAAGCATAATTTAAATTACTAAGAAATAAGTAAAAGATATCTCAGGTACATTATTTGGTAGTGCTGGATCTTGCTCATACATTACAAATTAAAACGTGCAGTTTTCACTGATCGGCAACGAAACTGTCGCGAGCTTGACAAGGAAGTCAGCATATAAGAATACAATAATCTGCTTGCAAATAATTTATCTTTTAAAGCAATCATAATTCCTCTAGAAACAGAGGTTCTCTTAATCACACAATTATTTATACATAAATCTAAGCTAATTATTAGTATAAACATTAAAGTGTTTGGGAATAATTGACGTTTTCTCATTTAATGTTTGGGAGTAATTGACGTTTTCTCTTTCTTGTTTCATATATTAGGCTCTTTTTCATGATATTAAATCTAATTTATGCTTAGAAAGAAATTATAGCAAAATAAAGCTTGCACAAGCATAAAATATCATACAAAAATAATTCGTAAATGTAGACTAGAAAATATACCAATACAGAATAAACACGATGCGTTCATTGTAACAAAGAAATGACTAGAACATCAAAAGCAACCTTAAGGGGAAGGCTAGTAAAGCCTTTGCTTTATGCCCCCGAATTTTAGTGCCCCAAAAATAACTGTAGTTGTAGATTTACTATCTTATTTTCGTTTAGACAATATTAAAATTTACAGAAAGAAAAATACTAAATGCTTAGAAAAATGGAAAGAAAGACTATCTATTTTTAACAATAGAAATATTTTAGAACTTCGAATTAAGATACTCAAATCTTCATATTGATAAATAATATTTTTCATAATAAGATCAAAGGTAACGAATTATAATTACGTGCCTAACATCTTATTAACTTGAATTTTCTTATCAATGTGAATATTAATATTATATTTTATAAGATAACAACATTATAGACAAAAAGAAAGAAAGACAAAAGGAACCAGTGTAATATTGATACTATATTTTGTAAGATAACTATAATATTGACAAAATAAAATTAAAGCCCTTATTAAAATTTTGCTTTAGGCCACGAGTTTCGTTGAGACGTTTTTGCTTACCGGTACCAAAAGAAAAGAAACAACAAAAATTAGGAGACACCAAATTCAAAATTTGGGAAAAAGATACAAGTCACGAAATATCAAAATCCTTACAGAAAACGACAACAAACTCCATAACAACTTCAGACGAGAAAATAACTAAAACAACTAATTGGATGAAAGCAAGACCTACTTTATCGATAAAATCAACCAAAATAAAAAAGAAAAGGAAAATTAGCAGAAGCTGATATTGAAAAATATAGGGCAAGAATATAAAAATAGTTACAGAAAATGATAGTAGTGCGACCAAAGAATCAGAATCCATGAATTCCTACAAATCTAAGTTAAAAAGTATATCGTTAATAGCTATGATCAAAGACGGCCTTGTGCATTTGCAAATTTGCGATTCTACTTTCATAGTTTTCACATATCCCCTATAATAATAGAATCTGATGGAATGCTTTTGTGACTATTGCAATAATGGGTCGTGAGTTTTTACAGACCGTTTGTCGCATATCGTACACTTGATATGCACACGAGTGGGGGGATCACGGAGTAATTCCGCCCTTCTCCTGTCAGTGAAACTGTCATAACAAACAATTTGATACTCTTGACAAACTCATGACCCATTACCGCGATAGGCACAAAAAAGTTCCAACTAACACGGACTACCTTTGTGGACATGGGTGGCTCAAGGGGGAGGCTTGTAAAGCCTTTGCTTTAGGCGCCCTAAATTTGGGGCCCAAAAATATTTTTAGTTGTGAATTTACTATTTTATTTTCGCTTAGACAATATTGAAATTTATAGAAAAAAGATAACAATATGAATATTTTAGAACTTTAAATTAAGACACTCAAATCTTCATATTGATAAATAACTTTTTTTTTACAATAAAATCTAATGTAACAAATTGTAAATATGTGGCTAACATCTTATTAACTTGAATTTTATTACCAATGTGACTATTAATATTATATTTTATAATATAACTAAACTACGACAAAAAAATTTACCAATGTAATATTAATATTATATTTTGCAAGATAACTATACTATAGATAAAATAAAATAAAATTAAGGCCCCTTATTAAAATCCTTTAGGACCAATGATTCCGCGCCTAGATGATTTCTGTAGGTGCCCTCGTGAACTTCCCTCAGAACGTACTCGGTATCTCCTGGTCCTAGACATATCGCTAGTCGGCCATCGAATATTCTTCTGAACATGGTTCCGTCTTCGGATAAACTAAACTGGGCAGCCTTCATACGCAGGGTCCTCGATTCGTTTGGATCCGAGGGTAGTTTTCGGTCTTCAGATATTCTATATATTTATTTCTCCAGTCCCAAGTTAGGCTTGCATAGTTTATCTTGGCGTGACCCTCTTCTACTAACGATCTCATGAGTTGTACGATTTCCCCCGAACGTCGTCCTCGACCGAGACCCTAAGTTAGCAAGGGCATTGACCTTGCTGTTTTGATCTCGAGGTGCGTGTTGCAAAGTCCACTCCTTGAATGATATAATATCACTTGCAACTTGTCCAGGTACCTTTGCATTCGTTCTTCTCTGACCTCGAATATCCTATTAACTTGGTTCACCACGAAGAGGGAGTCGCACTTAGCTTCAATCACCTCCGTCCCTAAGCTTTTGGCTAGTTTGAGACCTGCAATCATGGCCTCATATTCGGCCTCGTTGTTAGTCAATTCACAGTTCTAATAGATTGTCTAACTACATTGCCTGTTGGTGGCTTCAATACGATGCCAAGCAGTCAGGACCCTTTTGCATTCGAGGCATCGTCCGTATAGAGGGTCCAGATCACCAAAGAGGTCCCCGAGTTTAATAACAACTCTCTTTCGACCTCGGGTATTAGGTCCAGCATAAAGTCGACCACAAAATCTGTCAAAATTTGAGATTTAATGGTTGTCCAGAGCGGATATTCAATATCGTACCCGCTGATCACGGCCCACTTGGCCAAACTCCCCGAGAGCTTGTGTTTATGCATTATGTTTCGCAATGGGTAAGTAGTCACAACACATATAGGAGGATACTGAAAATATGGTTTCAGCTTCCTAGAGGCACTTAACAAAGTGAGCACCAATTTTTTTAGGTGAGGGTACCTAGTTTCGGCCTCACCTAGAGTCCTGCTAACATAGTAAATTAGAAATTGCGTACCTTGCTCTTCCTGGACCAGGACTCCACTTACCGCTATCTTTGATACTGCAAAGTATAGGTATAGTTTTTCGTCCGTCTTCGGTGTGTGAAGCAGCGGTAGACTCGATAGATACCGTTTGAGCTCCTCCAAGGCCCGTTGGCACTCCGGGGTCCACGAAAAATTTATTCTTCTTTTTCAGTAGTGAGAAGAATCAGTGGCTCTTATCGGAGGACCTCGAGATGATTCTCCTTAGGGTGAGTATGCGTCCGGTTAATCTTTGCACGGCCTTCATGTTGTCCACAATTGTGATATCTTTGACGGATTTGATCTTGTCGAGGTTGATCTCGATTCCTCGGTTGGATACCATGAATCCGAGGAATTTACCTGATCCGAATCCGAACGCACATTTCTATGGGTTCAGCTTCATATTATACTTCTTTAATATGTTGAAGATTTCTTGCAAATGTTTTAAATGGTCCTCTGCTCACAGGGACTTAACCAACATATCGTCAATATAAACCTCCATTGATTTTCCTATTTGTTCCTCGAACATCTGGTTTACTAGGCGTTAATAAGTAGCACTGGCATGTTTTAATCTGAATTGTATCACGTTATAGCAATATGTGCCGTACTTAGTGACGAAAGAGTTTTTTTCCTGATCATCCGGGTTATTCGTATTTGGTTGTACCCGGAGTAGGCGTCGAGAAAACTAAGGATCTCGTGATCGCCCGTGGCATCAATCATGCGATCGATGTTGGGCAAAGGGAAGGAGTCCTTGGGATATGCCTTATTCAAATCCTTATAG
Organism: Nicotiana paniculata; assembly: GCA_005239505.1. NCBI lineage: Eukaryota > Viridiplantae > Streptophyta > Magnoliopsida > Solanales > Solanaceae > Nicotiana > Nicotiana paniculata. The sequence continues at coordinate 5,385 of MDKI01166845.1, forward strand.
TCTATACACGTTCTTAATTTTATTCCACTTTTTAGGGACTACAACTACGTTTGCTAAACAATCCGGGTATTTAACCTCCCGAATGAACCCTATTTTAAGGAGTTTAGATACATCGTACTTGATTAAAGCATGTTTGACCTCGGACTTAGTCTCCTCTTCTACTTGAGCGGGTGGAATTTCAAGTCCAGGCTTAGCTTGTGAGTAGTTCTCTCCGGCGGGATCCCTGTCATATTAACGTGGGACCAAAGCGAAACAATCTATGTTAGCTATAAGAAATTGAATGAGTTTTTTCCTTAGCTCGGGATTTAGCCCGTACGCAGGTATACCTTTCGACTGGACAGATGCTCAATCAATATGACATGTTCCAGCTCCTCGACCGTCGATTTAGTGGCATCGGAATCATGGGGGCTATAAAAGACATGGGAACTTCATAGTGATCATCTTTATCAGTCCCTTGCTTCTCCGGTTGGATCGGAGCTGGTGTCACTAATTGCTAATTAGCTTATTGCTTTGTGGACGAACTTGGCCTATTTGTCTTTGTAAGTGCGGATATCGGAATCACCTCTTCGACCACAAACATTTCCTTTGCGGCTGGATGCTCTCCGTTGATTGTTTTAATCCCTCCCGATGCTGGGAATTTAACACTTGATGCAAAGTTAATGGCACTGCCCTCATGTTTTGGAACCATGGCCTCATGAATAAGGCGTTGTACCTCATGTTATCTCTCCCTCAGTGGTTTCATATGCCATGTTGAATCCGTTTAGAACTCATACTGCATGCACAATATGATCTTGTAGGCCGAGCTATTCTACGACCCTAGATCGGATGATGTTGGCCGAGCTACCTGGATAAATTAACACAAGCTTAACTCGAGATTTATTTATGGGTATAGGTATTAACAGTGCATCGTTGTGGGGCTGCACGATCCCTTCTGCATCCTCGTCATTGAAAGACAAGGTTCCTTCCGATACGTAATCTTGAGTACATTTCTCCCTTGTGATAGATACACTAGTGCGCTTCAACATCAGCCTTTGAGGAAAATCGACCCCACCGATGATCATGTTAATGACCTGTCGTGGTTCTTCTTATTCAGTCTGTTTATTAAAATCCCTATTCCTGAAATGGTTCTTGGCTCGGTCACTCAAGAATTCTCGAAGGTGTCCGTTGTTGAATAGACGGGCTACTTCCTCTCTCAACTGTCGGCAATCCTCCGTTCTATGGACATGAGTGTGATGATATTTGCACATCTGATTAGGATGACTTTGGGCAGGATCAGATTTTAAGCTCGCATTTAGTGTCCTTGATGCATCCGATAGGTGACACAATGGCGACATCATTGACGTTAAAGTTATATTCTGATAACCTCAGTGCTTCCTTAGGCCCAATATGCCTGTCAAAACCGTTCTTGCTCATGAGTCCCTAGTTTCTCTAACCTCGATCACTTCTCCTTTCACTTTGCATAAAATTCCGTTCGGACCCACTGCTTATTCGATCTCCATTGTAAGGTTGATACCGACCCTATTTGACCTTGGTTCACAGTCTACATCTCTCTTGACTTCGGCGACTGTTCTGAAGGGATAAACTGACCTCGATGGGGCCCCAAGTTGATCATCTTTGACTATGATTTTTGATTGATATCGGTTATGCACGTCAACCTAAGTAACAGTCGGATATTCTATCATATTTTGCTTTAACTGGTGTGAAGCCACTGAGCTTCGAACATTGAGTCCCTGGGTGAAAGCTTGAATGACCCAATCATCAACGACCAGTGGCTGGTCTATCCGTTCTATTTGAAAACGGGACACGAACTCTCTTAGAATCTCATTGTCCTTCTGTCTTACTTTGGAAAGGTCTGACTTCTCTTGACCAGTGTGCTTTCACGAAAGAGTCTGCAAGCATAGCAAATGAGTCAATAGAATTAGGAGGTAAGTTGTGATACCATATCATAACTCCCTTTGATAGGGTCTCTCCTAATTTCTTCTATAAGACAGACTCGACCTCATCATCCTCCAAGTCTTTCCCTTTGATGGCGCAGGTGTAGGAGGTAACATGCTCGTTTGGGTCGGTCGTTCCGTTGTACTTAGGAATCTCGGGCATGCGGAATTTTTTAGGGATCGACTTCAGATCTGCACTCGGAGGGAAAGGTTTTTGGATGAACTTCTTGGAATCCAGGCCTTTCAATATTGGCAGTGCTCCCGGGATTTGGTCGACCCTAGAATTGTAGGTTTCTACCTTTTTGTCATTTGCTTCGATTTTCTTCTTCCCTGATTCTATCTGTTTTGTCAGATTCTCGAGCATTTTTATGATCTCGAAGTTAGTCCCTGACTCATTTCCATTCGACCTCTCTATGACCGGTTCATTCCTACGAGTGATTTATTGGGACGGATCGAGTTCAATTCTTCTTGGTGCGCGGTTTCTGTAACTGAGCTATCGCCGTCTGTTGATCCTGTAACATTATCACTCGTAAATTGATCTCGTCTTCTCCATTGTTTTTTGCATTGCCGATCGGGATCCACCGCATATGTTACCTTTGGAAGCTTCGGACCAATTACGAGAAGGAAGATCCATACCCGAAAGTGCAAGATCTTACACAAACGCACCCGAAAGAGGAAACGATGTTGCTTAAAATATCAAGAAAACTCTTGCTTTGCTTGACCTCTCCGGATCCAAGAACTATGCTGTGAAGGAAGATGATGATGCTTCAAGTTATGGATCCTTCCCACTTACACCACATAGCGTGAGCCATTCGAGATTCTATCTGTATGACAATCCAGGATACTCCCCATCATCTACAACAATCATGCAAGCCATGGTGACAAACACTTTATCTGTGGAAGAGCAGTTTGCAAACTTGACGGAAGCAATCGCTGGCTTGACCAAGTGCATGCAAAATCAAGATGCTAGAATTGACAAGCTAACAGACATGGTGAGAATCTTGCTGGAAGAAGAATCCACCCATGCACCTGGCAAGCTCCTAGAAGTTCCAGAGATTGATTCTCCCCCAAGACGAGTAGCATCCGCTAAGGTTATCCCTGTCTCATCTGAAAGGATGATTCCCATTGATATACTGAAGGATTTCATTGAATGAACTATTAAAAATAAGTATGAACTTGCTGCCAAATCCTTCCTTACATACGCAAAGCCGTACACTACAAGGATCGATATGTTGAGGATGCATGCTGGCTATCAACCTCCAAAGTTTCAACAGTTTGATGGTAAAGGCAATCCAAAGCAATATGTGGCGCACTTTGTTGAGACATGCAACAACACTGGGACTTATGGAGATTACCTCGTCAAACAGTTTGTACGCTCGCTAAAAGGAAATGATTTTGACTGGTATATAGACCTCGAGGCGGGATCTATTGATAGTTGGGATCAACTAGAGAAAGAGTTCCTCAATCGCTTTTATAGCACAAGGCGCACTGTGAGCATGATGGAACTCACAAATAATCATCAACGGAAGGGTGAACCCGTTATCGACTTTATCAATTGTTGGGGGAATGCAAACCTCAATTGTAAAGACAGGCTTAGTGAAGCTTATGCCATAGAGATGTGCATCTAGGGCCTGCTTTGGGGATTGCGCTACATCTTGCAAGGTATCAAGCCTAGCACATTTGAAGAACTTGCAAATCATGCCCATGACATGGAATTGAGCATGGCCTCCGTTGTAAATGAAAGGCTGCTCACTATGAACCTCGCAAAGGGAACGACAAGCAAGAAGTCAGAAAGTGGGGCAAGTTCGTACCCAAGTCTGAAAGCAAAGAGGCTATGAATGTCAACATATCACCTTTGAAGTTCACGATGAAGGTGAGCAAGAAGCAGAGTATGAAATCCACTTATTTTCAACATAAGCCAAGTGGAAAGCTGACTCTAAAAAATGTAAGAGATAGAGTGCCCATTTCTGAATTCTGATGTACCAGCTATTTTTGAAGAACTCCTCGAGTTAAATATCATAGAGCTTCTGGAGATGAAGCGGCCAAATGAAGCTGGGAAAACTGATGACCCAAATTACTGCAAATATCATCGACTTGTGAGCCACCCTCTAGAGAAGTGATTTGTCTTCAAGGACAAAGTTATGGACTTGGCTCGTAAAAAGAAGATCGTGCTTGAAGATGAGAAAGCAAACGCAAACCAAGTCTCTATCACATTTGGCTCATTCAGTCCAGATGAATTATGTAGTTTTAAAGAAAGTAAATATGGAGAATTACTAGAGAACAACAAAGTTGAAGACGATCAACCCGATGATGATGAAGGTTGGACGTTGGTGACTCGTCATAGGTGCCACAAAAGGAGCCTATGAAAAGGATCAATGGAACAACCAACAAGGAAAATGATGGTGAAAAGACCAAGGAAATGGAATCCATTTAAGCATTTAAATAAAGCAAAAGTGGAGGTGCACCACCCTCAAAATCCACGACATCCAGTGACATTGGAGGATTTCTTTCCATGTTGGTTTCGCATGAAGATTTCCCGTGATGATATTGAGGCCTCTTGTTGCAATGCTGATAAAGGGGAAGAAAAGAGTTATGACCTACCATTGGCACCATCTTCAGAAAAGCTCATCGAGTCTATTCCTTGAGAAGTTAAGCGTGCGAGGAAAAAGTTAAGTTCACAAATGACGACCTTCTACTAGGTGACACTCTTCATAACCGCTTGTTGTACCTGGTTTGCTATATGCATTATGAAAGGGTAAATAGAATTTTGGTTGATAGATAATCTTCAGTGAACATATTTCCAACTTGAACCGTGAAAGAACTTGGCATTCCCATGAATGAACTCTCAGAAAGTTGTGTGATGATCCAGTGATTCAACCAAGGGGGGAAAAGAACCATATGTGCGACCAGGTTGGGAATCACCATTGAAGATATGCAATCAAGTGCATGGCTACATGTGATCGATGCAAAGACTTCATACACCATATTTCTTGGAAGGCCTTGGATACATAAGAATAAAGTGGTGCCATCTACCTACCATCAATGTTCGAAATAATACGAGGGAGGAGTCGTGAAGAAGATAGTTGCTGATAACGAGCCATTCACCGAGGCTGAATCACACTTCGTCGATGCAAAGTTCTACCTGAAGAACCACATTATGAAGGAGCTAAAAGTTGATGATGTCATGAGTGGCAAGAATGACGAGTCCACGAATAAGAGAGATGATGTAGTTGCCGACAAGACCAAAGATGTTGCTGAGGAAGTGCACCCTAGATCAAGTAAATCTCATAAAGGGAACATTGTGTCTCACGGCAAGAAAGTAACTCATGCGCTTCGCTATGTCTCTAAAAAGAAGAAAGATGAGGGTGAATCGACCAAACTCAAAACCAATATGCTAAGGAATTTAACTCTTACAATCAAATGAATTGAGGCAGTAAAGCATACTTGCAGGGTTTGTGGCCCAAAATCCTTTGTAGCATGTGGCACTCCCTTTGAAGCGTATATATGAAGGCTTTGTCCTAATGCTTACAGGCTATTTGCAAAAGCTGGATACAATTCTAATGAGCCATCAAAATTAGGGAAGCTCCCATTAGAAGCTGCTACAAGGAAACCATGTGAAGGTTTGGAGTACAAGAAACCATCACCATGTCACATCTCCATAAGAAGGGCAAGCAATAATTATATCACAGTAGAAGATGAATCTATCGAATCTAACAGACCTTCAGCCTTTGATCGACTTGGAAAATCAACTGTGAGGACTTTCGTATTTGAGATATTGGGTCCATTAAAGAAGGGGAAAAAGTTCCAGAGAGATTATCAAAGAATAAGTGTCGTGCCCACTTTTTTCCCCTTTCGCGGGAGTCCGAGTTTCGACATGCTTTGGGACAACTCGTTTCTTTTTGGGAAAGGGGAATGGAAATTGAAGAGCCGTCACCTAGCGGATTTAAGGTGCATTAGGGCACCTAATGCAAGTAACTCATGAAACCGGTTTACATTACTAGAGATTGGGTAAGGGATTAAAATTACTTTGAGGGGAAGGTGTTAGGCACCCTTCGAGGTCAACAACAGTGGGTCCCGACCAAACTTATTTTGGCGAATTAGTCATTAAGCAAGTAAAGCAGTTTAAGCACACATATGGATTACAATTAATTGGGAATAAATGGGTCCTAGGTTTATTAGCCTATAGAATCACTTATGTGCAATACCCGGTAAACCTTCCTCAATTAGAGGGGTTACACATGGCATTAGCGCACAAGTCATCATATCACTACCCAATTACCCTCCCCTTAATGGTTATGTAAGCGATTCTAATTAAACGTACTCTATGCGTGCATTACCCGTCCCTTTCTTATAGCCCTGGAGGTGTTTAGGACCTCTAGTTAAGGCAGTTATAGACTCTCCTAAAGTGCCTAAAAGGAGAAAATCTAAGCGATAATTAAAAAACAAGTAGGACTGTCAGGTAACGGAACAATTAAGGGGGCCCACATTTACCTCAAAAAATAAGCAGTCAATTGCACGTCTCAACAATAGTATTTCATATACTTTAAGAGTCCTAAAACAGGATATCTAGGTGAGCATGACAAACAGGATATATGCAGCATTGTGTTAAAGCGAGGCAGTGGAGACCTAATCAGTTTGCCTACTGATTTTATGGCTTGCTGAATATGAGCATAGTTAAGCAAATCATAGTTTTACAATTTGCAAGATTTCAATTATCCTACAGGCTTGACTAGGCGTGGATCCGAGATGTCCTATAAACATGATATCTTATTGTTAATCAGAGTCTTAATACTAACAAGAGATTTTAAACAGGCAGTTTGGTTCATTATGTCTTATAGGCACGCTGTCTAGGTGCTGGAAAATAATCATAAACATTACAGTACTGGTTTTATATATTTATCTCTATAAGCAATGATGTCTAGGTGTTGGGACTGCTTTTATACTATCTAGACATAGCCTTGGTATTTAGGCGAGTGCAATAAAAGTCCTAAAACATGGTTTCTAATGCGCATAGGAGAACTTTGTGAACATGATCATTAGGCAGAATTAATAACAACCTAGTGACATGATTTCTAACCAAGCATGATGTATGCAGAAGTTTTAGAACAAACGATATGATGCCTATGAACATGTTTTCTAACGCAAAAATGATCCTAAGATCATGGTTCCTAATACAAGCAAATAGTCATAGTAATCCTAAGAGCATGATTTCTACCCAATTGCCCCCACAAAAAATTATATGAAAATCCCTCCCCTTTTACTAATATCCCCAATATCTGTTTTACAAGAATTATTATTACAGAACATAAGTGAATTACAAAAATAAGTAATGTTATACTATAGGAAGCGTGGATAGGCCCAAAATAAACTCGGAGGACCATGCCTTCAACCAAATCCAAGTACCATAATCTCGTAGTGTCCAAGATAGTGTCCTAGTGCGTCAAAGTTTTCAAGGGCCTCAGGGACCCCGGAAATGCTCACACCAAGACCCTTTATAAGAGAAGTAGTTTTTGTGCAGTGTGGAAGGGCCATCCCCAATGTGTAAGGGTCATCCCCAGTGTGTCAGAGTTTGGAGGAGTCTCATGGACTCCTACGCAGTACACACACTGGAGGGGAAGAATCCTAAGTATTCTAATAGTAGGAGTGAGAGTTCTTGACATAGTTGGGAATAACTTTAGGAAAACAGTATAGAAGTAACACATTTAGAAGTGAAGAATACTTCAGGAGTGGAAATAGTTTGGGAAAACGTGTTAAGAGTGAAAACATTTTGAAAAAATTCTGAGAAAAGAATTAGTCATGCCAATTGAAGTCAATTAGATAAAATAGGAGTCTGAGACACAAAATAAGCATGCTGGTTGAAGGAAGTAAACAGGAAAGATGGAAGTACTTAAACTAAAGTAAACATGCTGGTTAAAGTAATAAACAAGAAGAGTGAAACTTAAACATGTTGATCAGGCAATAAACAGAGTTAACTATGCAGTAGTCACACTAGTACATAAGAGACATAACCTTAGCAGAAACAAAGCAACAAGGAGCATGTAGATTTGAACTTCATAATGACATTGAGATAGGAACATACCAGTTAAGGAAGCAGAAACAGAAGGTAAAGTAGGCAGGATTCAAAAGTCTAGCCTTGGCTTTCAGCCAACTAGACAAGCAATGAACACAAGTAACAGAGGGAGATGAGAGAAAGTTTATGTGTGTGAGTGCCTTTTTGAACTGTTGTTCGTGTTTGAAGAATCTGAATGAGAGTATATATACAAAACTCAGGGAGTAAATCAAAATAAGGTAAAAATAATCACAGTTCAATCAATTAGAAGCAATAATCAATTATGGAATCAATTCCTATAGGAGAGTCCGGAATAGACCCCTTAATTAGGGGGGGGGGGGTAATCAATTAACGGTTACAACAGGGGTTTAATTAAGGTAAGGACTCAAAATCATACCATATAGGGAGCCAGTAAAATACCAACCATACTGATAATTAATTAAGGCAAGTATAATCAGTTAAGGTTACAAATAAGGAAACAAGTAAAAATCTCCAGCAAATACTGATTTTAACAGGATATAATTATTCAAATTCCCTAAATAGAAATAAATTAAGACTGGTTCACAGAAATAAACGTAATAACGGAACAAAATTGAAGAAATCAATATAACAAACAGAAACATCTAGGGTTGAAGAATATATATGAGAATCAATCAAGATAGTGAAGAAACAATTAATTAAAATACCGAGAAGTTAGAAAAATCTTTGAGGAAAAGTCTTGGACGAACCCGAATTTCAAAAGGAGCAAATGAAATCGAAACAGTTAATTAAAACAAGAGATTTTTAAAGGAAAACACCCTGTAACACTAGAATCACTTCAGATCTATAAAGATCTGAGAAAATTCGACCAGTAGTGAAACTAGGGTTTTCAGAATATAGCAGAGATGAAGATAATTGGTCAAAAACCCATGGATTCATACTAAAAGCAAGAAGAAATCCATACTCACAAACGAAAATGGCCTGAGATAGGCCGGTAAACAAGTTTCAGGCAAGAACAGGTTGAATCTCCACGAGATTCTTCAAAGGACTCATGAAATCAAATAGCCAGGGAGTATAGGATACCGGTGGTGGTCGAAGAATGCACGGAAACACCATAGAAGGGAGCTTTTCTCCGGTGACAGCGATTAGGGTTAGGGTAGGTCGAGAAAGAATTGGAGAGGTTATGGAAACAAGTGACGGCGGTCGAAGAGGAATGAAGAAGGGGGTTAGGATTGGTTGAATTAAAATAGTAAGTTTAATCGTGGACCATTGATCTAAAACATCAACGGCCACAATTTGATGAGGGTTTGGGTCGGGTAGATACAAATTGGGCTTAAGGGGTTTGGGATGGTATTATTAAGGGGTTTTGGGCTAATATTTGAGGGGTTAGGTCTGAAAATTGAAGAAATTTTGAGCGAGCGAGATAGTTTGAGAGATTTAGGCCGCACTATGATTTCTGAGCTACCTACATATCCCTTATTTTACAGGAATCAGGCCGTGTGTAGTTCTGAATTCATCGGTGGAATATACCGACGAAGTTACCATAAGGACAAACACAAGATTTTGGGATAGGTGAAATGGTTGCGGTCGAGTTTGAGATGGTATGAAGGAGCCTGAGCAGGATTGCTCCGGTTGAGGTATGCAGATATGGAGGCAGGGCTTAGCCTCATGCAGAATTGAAGGCAGTGCTTAGCCTTATGCAAATATGGAGGCAAGGCTTAGCCTCATGCAAGATTTGGGATAGGGCTTAGTCCCATGCAAAGAGAAGGAAATGCTTAGTCTTATACAAATATGGAGGCAGGGTTTAGCCTCATGCAAGATTGAGACAGAGCTTAGTCTCATGCAAAGAGAAGACAATGCTTAGCCTTATGCAGAATTAAAGGCAGTGTTTAGACTTTATGAAAATATGGAGGCGGGGCTTAGCCTCATGCAAGATTTGAAGGCAACGCTTAGCCTTATGCAAATATGGAGGCAGGGCTTAGCCTCATGTAAGACAGAGCTTAGTCTCATGAAAAGAGAAGGCAACGCTTAGCCTTATGCAAATATGGAGGCAGGGCTTAGCCTCATGTAAGACAGAGCTTAGTCTCATGAAAAGAGAAGGCAACGCTTAGCCTTATGCAAATATGGAGGCAAGGCTTAGCCTCATGCAAGATTGAGACAGAGCTTAGTCTCATGCAAAGAGAAGGTAGTGCTTAGCCTTATGCAGAAGAAGGCAGTGCTTAGCCTTTATGAAAATATGGAGGCAGGGCTTACCCTCATTCAAGGTTGAGACAGAGCTTAGTTTCATGCAAAAATAACAGATAGTAGGTGATAGCAGAGTATTTCTTAGTTGGAAGTGGATTTAGTATCGTTGTTGTTATGAAGGTTGTGATTTCGAGGCGTGCATATTCCTTATTCCTGCATTCAAAGAAAAATCGTGAGTTCTGTAAAGGGGAGTGTGAACAACTATTTTTTGACCACACCCAAATTCTATACTATTTTGCTGTAAATATTAATTCT
>MDKI01028557.1:0-34295 GCA_005239505.1 Nicotiana paniculata
TTCCTGTTTTAGCATTTATGAAATCATTACCTTTCACTTTATTACATAATAACTGAATAAAATACGCTAAGTAAATACGATAGTTTAATATTCCAGTTTATATAAAACACATCCCAGAACCCGATGACACAAGTACATGAGCAATTTCTAAGAATTTTACAATTTCTGCAAAGCTTGTCTGAAATACAACTGGACAATGAAATTAAAATAAATTGAATACAATACGAGGGAGACTCTGTCAGCTGCGGATCGCCTCCGGATGATGCACCTCGCCTAAGTCTCCAAACCAGCCACATCGCTATGAAAGTACCTGTGCAAAAACAAATACACAGCAAGTGTAGCATGAGTACGAAAACAACTTGTACTCAGTAAGTATCTCGTCTAACCTCAGAGAGGTAGTGACGAGAGGTCGAATTAGACACTTGCTAAGGTCCAACAAAATAATTTAACAAGATATGATATCAGTAATAGGAATACAAGGATGATAAAAATAGTAAACATTAAAGATAACTATAATTCAAATAAATACTGAAAGTAAATAAATAATTACTACTTCATTTTCCCCCAAATATCTTAAATAAACAATTACTTCTTTATTTTCCCCCAAATATCTTGTCACTTCAAAATCCATGAAAATCTTTAACAATTTAGTGTGCACATAAGGAATAAGGACAACCGGCCTGAGCCATCATTATAATCATATATGTGCACTGCAGAGGGTCGAACGACCCGAACCATAATATATCTTTCAATCTCACCGTGGCGTACGGCCCGCTCCCATGAGAGTAGGGGAAATAACACTCCGCTCGCGGAATGTAAATTGCGAAGCGGTCACATGCACACACAAACAGTCCAGCACGACCACATCGGGAAAACAAATACTCAAGTAAATGACAAATTTCTCTTTTAAAGGTCACAAAAATAGTGCTTAAATCTTTTCCAGAAATCCTTTTTTTTTACCAAGTTCAGTAAGGTTTAAACACTTTATTTTCCTCAATAAAATTACAAATACGGCAATTAAACATGCTTGTGGGTCCTAGGCTACCCGGACAAAAATATGATAGTAGCTACGCACGGACTCTCGTCACCTCGTACGTACGTAGCCCCCACAAATAGTAGCACCTATTTAATTAGTTCACCTAGGGGGACAATTCCCCCTCACAAAGTTAGAAATGAGACTTACCTCACTCCGAAATTCCAAAACCGGCTTCCAAGCCCTTCCGACGACTCCAATGGATGCACAACGCCCCAAAACTACCAAATAACGGGCAAAGAGATGAAAATTCACTCTAATATTTGTTAACAATTCAGATTATAAGTTCCCAACTCCGCTCAAGGAATTGACCGAAATGCCCTCGAGCCCACCTGTCCGGATTCCAAAATTTCTCGAAGATAAACTCTACCCATAGCTTTACTAACTCAAATATACAATTTACTCAAATATTCATGCTTAATTCGTGGTAGAAATCCAAAATACAAATATTTAGGTCTTTCCTCCAAAATCCCAATTTTCCTACTAATTTTCATGTCTAATTCCATGCATATACCTTGTATTTAACTTAAAAACATGAAGAAATTACTTACCTAGTGATTCTTGATGGAAATCCCCTCTTGAAGCTCCTCAAAGTCTCCCATGCCAAGTGAAATTAGGAGAAAATGAGCCAAGATCCTCGTTTTAAAACATTATGCCCAGGCCGATTTTCGCACCTGTGGCTTCCTTCTCCTCCAAGCCGGATCCGTACTTGCGACCCATTGTCTGCATCTGCGCCTTTGTAGGTGCGGAAATTACATCGCACCTGCGCTCCCAGCCAAGCCAGCAAACTTTGCACCTGCGGCCAAATCCTCGCAGGTCCGGTCACACCAGACACTAGCAACCTCAGCCTTCTTCAAACTCCAAACTTGATCCGTTAACCACCCGGAATCCACCCGAGGCCCCCGAGGCCCCGTCCAATTACACCAACCTGTTCCAAAACATAATGCCGACTTGCTCGAGGCCTCAATTTAGATCAAACAACATCGAACCATGGATCGCACTAAAATTCAATCTTTAAGAACTTGAAATTTCAAACTTCCACATCTGATGCCGAAACCTATCAAATCACGTCCGATTGACCCCAAATTTTGCACTCAATTCATACTCAACATTACGGACCTGCTCAAACTTCCAGAATTGCATTCCGACCCCGATATCAAAATTTCCACTTCCGGTCGGATTTCTCAAAAACCTTAAAATTTCTATCTTTAGCCAAATGCCTTCAAAATGACCTACAGACATCTGAATTCACTTCTGATCGCACTCCCAACTCCAGAATCACCATACAGAGCTATTCCCAGGCTCGGAATCCCAAACGTACATCAATATCACTGAAATGTGCTTCAAGCCAAACTTAGGAAATTTCTTCAAAAAAATGCTGACTTCCACAATGCACATTGAAACGCTCCCGGGTTATCCAAAAACCAGATCCGTACATACGCGCAAGTCCGAAATCATCATACGAACCTGCAGAAACCTTCAAATCCCGATTCGGAGGCCGTTTACTCACAATTCCAATCTTAGCCAATTTCTCCAACTTAAGGCTTCTGAAATGAGAATTTTCTTTCCAATTTGACTCCAAACTTCCCAAAATTCAATTTCGACCATGCCCACGAGTCATAATACCTGAAATGGAGCTGCTCATGACTTCAAACCGCTGAACGACGCGCTAGAGCTCAAAACGACTGGTCGGGTCGTTACATTCTCCCCCACTTAAACAGACGTTCGTCCTCGAACGTGCCAAGAACTGCTCTGGAGTTACCTAAATCCATGTTTTAACACTTCGTGCACCTGACCGTGCTACCACAACCCAGCTGAGTACATTAGCTTGATCAAATCTGACGATTTCTTCTTTTATTCATATAATAGGCTCAGAATCCAGCTCCAACACCTGAAATTTCTCTGCCAGACCTAGTTCCAATATACAAACAAACACCGTATCAACTACCACACGATGTACCAGAACATGACTGCATACCCTTGCTGAATTAGCACCATGCATCACATAATTCATCATCTGACCAAAATGACACTCCCTGAACCTTAATAGCCAAAATTCCACGAATTTGATGCTCCCAATGCACCTTTTATATATATATATATATATATATATATATATATATATATATATATACTGGCGGTACCACCACAACGGAGGAGACGTGTAGAATTTTCTGACCAGATGCAGAGTTAACCAAACATTGAATCTCTCCTTTTTGACTAAAATCATCACCTCATTACTAACCAGATATTGGTAATTGCCCTGTAATATACTTCACATAATCTGATCAAACCGATCCCAGATTTATAAATCTCGTCTCGCCCAGTATGAACTGCTCAGACAACAAATCATCCCAAACATGACCAACGGTCTCACATGATACCACAACGCTCCAATAGGCCATAACTCGAACATGATACACAAGGAAATGACTCAGGAAAAGACTACTCAACTCATGCAACTTATTATGAACTCTTCTCGGAAAATAGAAAGTAAAACATAAGAAAAATAAATATAGGAACCTTACTCATCATTACACTGTTGCGGCGTGCAACCCGATCCGAAAAACATACCCGTGGTGGCGTACCGCCCGATCCCATCATAAAATTCACATAAGGAAATACACACAGAGCTAAATTGCTCACTATCACAAAAATACTTAATATCGATCATAAGCACGCTAAGTGCATAATACTATCGTGGGGAGACTGATAAAGCCATATGCAATAAAAATTAAGCAGAACTGAGGTGAGATATATATATATATATATATATATATATATATATATATATATATATATATATATATATATATATATATATACACTCTTGATCTCAAGAGCTATCCTACTGACATAACATCATCATTACGCGGGACCTCAACACATATGGAATTATCAAGCCGTTTCACAACTCACACGCCACAATCATAATATCACATGAATTTGACGAAGACAGAACAACACCTGATATTCCAACACCGCTTCTTGAGGAGCGCTATACTTAAATGAACACATCTGCCTCACATGAAGCCCAAAATCCTGTTTAAGCCCATTCACACACTTCAAGTTGATTCTACTCGCAATGAACTAGGCCGATAGCTTTTACCTGGGTCCATATTAACCCACTTCCTCTCATAATACACAAGAACAGCCATCATAGCCGGGACAAACACCCCACAATCCACAATCAACTGAACTGAACGCCTTCCAGGCATAAATTCTCAAATAAGCAATGTTGCACTTCCTTATACTAGGTCTAAATCTTCAACCAATCAGGTGACTACATGTCACACTTATACAATCTTCCCGCGGTCATTCTTCCACGACCTTCCACACAAGGCAACAAGTCTGCACATCCATACCACCGACCACACTAATGCTGTGAAGCAAATCAAGAATCCCATAACCAAGATACAAAGCCTCTTGCACCACTCTAGACCCTGCTGAGGTCCTTTCTCCTTTGTTAACATGATATTGCTCAACCAATCCGTCCAATCCTTCCAAATTCTCTTGTTAGCACTCCCTAAATACTCAAATTCCCTAGCATCATTCACACATTCTGCCTCTTACCGAATAGCCCCTAGAATCCCTCACAGAAACTTGCCAACCACACAACCGCTAACCTAATCACAGGAGATAACCCACCTATGGAAACCACCAACTGACACCTTCCAACGATGTCGTACTGCACACCCTCTACAACATCAATATCCCATCCTAAGCTTGTTCTCATTCACCAACTTTACCAGTCCATCCGTTCCACATGGACATCTACTAAATGCGCTACATTATCCTCTAATTCACCACTACGCTGCCCCTCTCCCACTTTGTTAAATTCAGTCCCTTAAGCACTACCTGACCTCCTTTCCTTACGCCTGGCCTTTTAGAAATTTGGCCGCCGCCTGACACTTCTCACATGCCTTCCTCCATCTTATGTTGCCCAATTGTTGCCTCAATTCAGCATCATTCTCTGTAGTTCTTAATCCAGCAGTTCACCCCGACTTTAAACTCTCCGAGGATCATCTTTCTCGAGCTTCCTTCATTAGAAGTAACTATTCAGTCCTGAACCACCACACACCACGATCTCTGACAACCGCTTCTTCAATACCACTTCACAACACTCTAACCCAATGCAACCGAAGAAACCATAGCACGGACATACTTAACGCATTCTAGTCGATCAATGACGACGATATCACATCACAGGTGAATATCCCACCTTACTTGAAAATACCAAGTGTTACTACTTTATCAATCCAAAACCTGACCATTTAAATCCAAATGCCTTTCCTCTGCCGGAACTAAAATACTGAAATCTCGAAATCACACTCTGAGAAGACCTCCCTTCAATCCATTCATCACCTCCAACCTACGGGCAAGCATTCTACCATCATATCAACACCGCGCGATAACCAACCGTAATCACCTTAACAACCTGAGCATAACCTCAAAGTTCTCCGAATCACAGCTACTGGCTAAAACAACATAATATTCTTCTACAGGGAAACAACAACATCCCCAACCCACTACACATGGAAAAAATCTCGCACCATATCCGTAGCACCATTTAAATCCCTCAAATCCACGATTCATAGCAAGCGCTTTGCGACGCGTAAGATTAAGTAGGAAGAAACATAGGCATAAGCCTTAAAGGAATCAAATCACACGATGAGGAATCAAGAAGGGAAGTACTCCTAACAGCCCTGTAACCTCTCGAAGATAAGTACAGACGTCTCTGTACCGATCTGCAAGACTCTAATAGACTTGCTCATGACTCGTGAAACCTAAGGGAACCTAGTGCTCTGATACCACGTTGTCACGACCCAAAATCCATAAGGTCGTGATGGCGCCAGACACCACTGTCAGGCAAGCCAATCATTAAATAGTTAAGTTAAATTTCATGTTTTAGCATTTATTAAATCATTACCTTTCACTTTATTACATAACAACTGAATAAAATCCGCTAAGTAACTACGACAATTTTTAATATACCAATTTTTATAAAATACATCCCAAACACATCCCAGAATCCGGTGACACAAGTACATGAGCAATTTCTAAGAATTTTACAATTTCTGCAAAGCTTGTCCGAAATACCATTTGACAAGGAAACTAAAATAAATTGAATACAGTACGAGGGAGACTCTGTCAGCTGTAGCTCGCCTAAGTCTCCAAACCAGCCACATCACTATGAAAGTAACTGTGCAAAAAAATGCACAGCAAGTGTAGCATGAGTACGAAAATAACGTGTACTCAGTAAGTATCCCGCCTAACCTCAAAGAGGTAGTGACGAGAGGTCGAATTAGACACTTGCTAAGGTCCAACAAAATAATTTAACAAGATATGATATCAGTAATAGGCATACGAGGATGATAAAAACAATAAGCATTAAAGATAACTGTAATTCAAATAAATACTGAAAGTAAATAAACAATTACTACTTCATTCCCCCAAATATCTTAAATAAACAATTACTTCTTCATTTTCCCCCAAATATCTTGTAACTTCAAAATCCATGAAAATCATTAACAATTTAGCATATGCATATGGGATAAGGACGACCTGCCTGAGCCATCATTATAATCATATTTGTGCACTGCCGAGGGTCGAACAGCCCGAACCATAATATATCTTTCAATCTCGTTGTGGCTTATGGCTCACTCCCATGAGAGTGGGGGAAATAACACTCCGATCGCGGAATGTAAATTGCGATCGGTCACATGCACACACAAACAGTCCACCCCGACCACATCGGAAAAACAAATACTCAAGTAAATGACAAATTTCTCTTTTAAAGGTCACAAAAATAGTACTTAAGTCTTTTCCAGAAATCCTTTTTTTTTTACCAAGTTCAGTAAGGTTTAAACACTTTATTTTCATCAATAAAATTACAAATACGGCAATTAAACATGCTTGTGGGTCCTAGGCTACCCGGACAAAAACATGATAGTAGCTACGCACGGACTCTCGTCACCTCGTACGTACGTAGCCCCCACAAATAGTAGCACCTATTTAATTCGTTCACCTAGGGGGAAGAATCCCCCTCACAAAGTTAGAAAGGAGACTTGCCTCGCTCCGAAATTCCAAAACCGCCTTCCAAGCCCTTCCGACGACTTCAATGGATGCACAATGCCCCAAAACTACCAGATAACAGGCAAAGCAATGATAATTCACTCTAATATTTGTTAACAATTCAGATTATATAAGTTCCCAACTCCGCTCAAGGAATTGACCAAAATGCCCTCGGGCCCACGTGCCCGGATTCCGAAATTGCTCGAAGATAAACTCTACCCATAGCTTTACTAACTCAAATATACAATTTACTCAAATATTCATGCTCAATTAGTGGTAGAAATCCAAAATACAAATTTTTAGGTCTTTCCTCTAAAATCCCAATTTTTCTACTAATTTGCATGTCTAATTCCATGCATATACCTTGTATTTAACTTAAAAACATGAAGAAATTACTTACCTAGTGATGCTTGACGGAAATCCCCTCTTGAAGCTCTTCAAAGTCGCCCATGCTAAGTGAAATTAGGAGAAAATGAGCCAAGATCCTTGTTTTAAAACATTCTTCCCATGCCGATTTTCGCACTTGCGCTCCAGTCAGTGCAGGTGCGCCCAAGAGCCCGCACCTGCGGCTTCCTTCTCCTCCAGCTGGATCCGCACCTGCGACCCATTGTCCGCATTTGCGCCTTCGCAGGTGCGGAAATTACATCGCACCTGCGCTCCCAGCCAAGCCAGCAAACTTCGCATCAGCGGCTCCGCACCTGCGGCCAAATCCTCGCAGGTGCAGTCACACCAGACACCAGCAACCTCAGTCTTCTTCAAACTCCAAATTTGATCTGTTAACCACCCGGAATCCACCCGAGGCCCCCGGGACCCCATCCAATAACACCAATCTGTTCCAAAACATAATGTGGAATTGCTCGAGGCCTCAATTCACATCAAACAATATCGAAACCACGGATCGCACTAAAATTCAAACTTTAAGAACTTGAAATGTCAAATTTCCACATCTGATGCCGAAACCTATCAAATCACGTCCGATTGATCCCAAATTTTGCACTCAAGTCATATTCGACATTACGTACCTGCCCAAACTTCCGGAATTGCATTCCAACCCCGATATCAAAATTTCCACTTCTGGTCGGATTTCTCAAAAACCTTCAAATTTCTATCTTTAGCCAAATACCTTCAAAATGACCTACGGGCATCCGAATTCACTTTCGATCACGCTCCCAACTTCAGAATCACCATACAGAGCTATTCCCAGGCTCGGAATCCCAAACGTACATCAATATCACTGAAATGCACTTCAAGCCAAACTTAGGAAATTTCTTCAAAAAAAAAAATGTTGACTTCCACAATGCACACCGAAATGCTCCCGGGTTATCCAAAAACCCTTTCTGGACATACGCCCAAGTCCGAAATCATCATACGAACGTGCAGAAACCTTCAAATCCTGATTCGGAGGTCGTTTACTCAAAATTTCAATCTTAGCCAATTTCTCCAACTTAAGGCTTCTGAAATAAGAATTTTCTTTCCAATTTGACTCCGAACTTCCCAAAATTCAATTCCGACAATGCCCACGAGTCATAATACCTGAAATGGAGCTGCTCATGACTTCAAACCACTGGACGACGCGCTAGAGCTCAAAACGATTGGTTGGATCATTACACTTATAACTCGTGATATGTAGGCGGCCTAAAACCAAAGGTCGGTCTCATCCTTTTATTTTATCTTCTCTTCCTTATTAAATAATAGTGAGGTCAAAATCAGTCACCTTGTTCATTTTATTTGCCTGAAAGCTCTTCATATTTTCAAGCAAAGAGGGGCATGATGTGAACAACTAATTTTTGACTACACTCAAATGTTATACTATTTTAATGTAAATATTCCTTTTAGGTCTAATCTTGATGTTTAAAATATTTATTTTACTCTTAGTAGATTTTATTTTTTAAAAAAAATACTCACATTCTTAGAGTACAAATTTTATTTCTATTTATATATAAAAAAATTCACAAATATATATATGTGCATAATATATATAATTATAATGTTAATGAGTAAGCTACAAAATCTTTCTTAGTATCATTTAAAGTATATGTAAATATTTAATTTTCCTATAATATAAGAAATTTTTGGTTAATATTCTTATCTTTATAATTTAATTAATCTATCCAAAAAAATGAACTTTAATAGATAAAGTCTTTTTTTTAAATCTGATTTTTTATTTTTTATTTTTATTTACTAATCTCATTATTTCCACTTTTCTAGCCTAACTCCCCACTCTTCACATCACTCACTTTCACTTTCCCACATATACTCACTCACTCCCCCGCCTTTCATATCCTTCTCTCACATTGCACATACACTCACACATCCACCCCTCACATGGCAACTCTTCACATCCCAACTATACCCTCAATCTAATCCTATATACACACATACTATATATATATATATATATATAGAAAACAAGAAGAACACAAAAAAAAGGGAAAAAAATTGACGGGCAGAAAAAGAAAAGAACGGACAAAAAAAAGATAAGAAAGGAAAGGGAAGTGAGGAGGTAAGAAGAAAAAAAGGAATAAAAAGATTTTAAGAAAAAAGAAACAGAAGGCAGAACAAGGGAAAAGGGAACTGACGAAAAAAAAAACAAAGGAAGAACTTAGGGAAAAGAAAAAAATTTGCAACAGACAAAGGCACAAAAATGGAGAGAAAAAAAAGTTCTTTAAAAAGAAAAGTTCGATCTTTCAAAAAAGATGGCTCACGTAGAGATGATGGAGTTTGAATAGAGGTTTAGTTTTAAGTTTTGAGTTCCTGCTACGGTAGCTGTTTTTCATCAATTTTTTGTAATTGTTGGATCTTCTTTATATTATTGAAAGCTTCTACAAAGGTTCATATCCTCTATTTTTATCTTTTCGGTCTTCTAATTTAATATGTATTTATGTGTTGGTAACGTTTAATGTGATCTTTATCTTATTTAGAAATTTTTTTTTAGTTTAGTTCTTTCCTTAGCTTCTTTTAAATCTTGATTTTTGATGCCATGGATAGTATGTGCAAGTAACTTATGCTTAGTTGAATACCCATTTGTTACTAAAGTTAACATTAATTATAAGAATTATTTTAGTATATAAGTAGTGAGTTGTTGATCATTTATCTTTTGTTAGTACTTAACTGCTTCACTAGTTTTCTTAAAGATTGCAAAGTTAAAAAAGATCAAAATTAATTTATCTTCTCATTGCATTGGTTATGAAATTTGTTAGTGAAATATTAAGTTAGAATTTTTATGTTGAATATTTAAATAGTTTGTTTTATTATGGGTTTGAAATAATTTTGTTAATATAAAAGTCCTTGAATATTAATTTAGTTTTCACAAATATTAAGATTTAATATCTTCATAAAGTTAAAGGTAGGGTGGTGTGATGACCCAAAAGGGTCATCCCATATATTCTATCTAATTCTGTGTTCCGAGGTCGTGAAAACCTCCTTCTATCTCACCTTGATTTGCGTGTGCAGCCCGGGCGTTTAGCCGAGAAGCCTTTATGTGAAAAACTGAGAAAAATAATAATTTTATATTAGAAATTTGAATAAAGTTGACTTCAGTCAACGTTTTTGGTAAACGGACCGGGACCCGTGATTTGACGGTCGTAGAGGGTCCATAGAAAAATATGGGACTTGGGCGTATGCCCGGAATCGAATTCCGAGGTCCCAAGTCCAAGAAATAAATTTTTAAAGAAAATTGTTTCTGAAAAATATAAAGGTTTTTGAAAATGAAATTTGAAGTGAAACTGTGATATCGGGCCCGTATTATGGTTCCGAAGCTCGGTACAGGTTCGATATGATTTATATGTGTTATCTGTGAAACTTGGTAAGAAACGGACCTATTTTTATGTGATTCGGACCTTAAATGCAAAACTTAATGTTTATATAAGTTTTTAAGAATTTTCATGGACTTTTAGTTTAATTCCTCGTGTTAGTGTTGTTTTATGTGGTTTGAAACCTCGAGCGAGTCCGTGTTAGGTTATATGACTTGTGTGTGTGGTTGGACGGGGTCCCGGGGGCCTCGGGTACGTTTAGGATGCTCATCGGGTGTTATTAGCACTTGGGAGACAGATGAACCATTGCTGGTTCTGGTGTCTCACACCTGCGATGGACCTTCCGCAGTTGCGGCGAGGAGCTCGCAGGTGCGGACTTGGCCCAATACCCCAATCCTCGCAGGTGCAGTTAGTTTTCCGCAGATGCGGAACCGCGGGTGCGGCCAATTTGACCGCAGGTGCGACCCCATGCCTTTTAGTGGGTTTTCGCACCTGCGATGGTATTTCCGCAGGTGCAGGACCACAGGTGCGTTCCAAAGGGCGCAGGTGCGGAATTTCTGGGCAATTATATCATATCCGAGGGTTTATGTTATTTTCACCATTTTCGAATTTGAGAGCTCGAGAGAGGAGATTTTTGGAGGCTTTTGCACCTGGGTAACTTGGGTAAGTGGTTTCTAACCTACTTAGATCAATTTCCATGATTCCTAACTTAATCTGGTCATTAGAATTCGAATTTGGGTGGAAGATTTGGGAAAAAAATTTGACAAACTTCATAGACCAAATTGTTGAATTTTGATTGGGTTTTTGACCTCCCATTTGAGAGATTTTCATATGTTTAGACTCGGGAGTGAATGGGTGTCCGAAAAATATAATTTTTACCCGATTCCAAGACGTGGGCCCGGGGAACGTTTTGGGCAAATTTCTTAATTTCGCGTATTGGCTTCGGACTTATTAATTATTTTGTTTCCTTGTGATGATATTTACTCTATGCAATCGAATTGTCTAGATTTGGGGCCACCCGGAGTTGGGTACTCGTGGCAAGAGCGTGGTATTGAGTTGATCAGCACAGTCAAGGTAAGTATCTTGCTAACCTTGTGTAGGGGAACTACCCCTTAGGATGGAGTCTTCTATGTTGATTGTAGTCCGCGTACACGAGGTGACGAGTGTGTACTCGAACTTATTTGCAAATAGATTACACTTTAGGGAATTTTGGGTCCTTATGTTCCCTGTATTGAACTTGTTATATCTGAACTCCTGATTTCTAGTCTCATCTCCTCTTGTTCAAGTTAGAAGTACCTTCCTAGCATACCTAGTTTCTTATATGATCTTAATTGACTTAAATGTAAGACTTTGTTTTCCTACCGTTATGCTATGTCTTCCTTCATACGCTGCCTATGTGACTAGCACTAGTATAATCTCGCTCTATAAATGTCTAACAAGAAATTTGAATATCTATACGTTGGTCAAGCATGCCCGTGAGTCATACATTGTGATTTAAATAATTTTTCCTCTTAAGTACTACTTAGGTTCAATTGATGACCGCCCATGTTGGTGGTATTCTTTGATGCTGCCTATTTACTGAGCATTGTTCAAACTGAGTTTATTCGGTGAAGCTAATTGTCTAAGTGAGATTGGTTGGCACGCCGCCACGCGTATGTTATTTGGGTCAGGTTGCACGTCGCAATAGTGTGATGATAAGAAGGGTTAATATGTATTAATTTTCTTGTATTTTATTTACTATTTTTGGTAAGAATTCATATTAGTTGAGTGAGATGAATAGTTCAGTCCTGAGTCGTTTCTATATATCATGTTCGAGTTATGGCCTATTGACGCGATGTGGTATCATGTGAGGCTGTTAGCCATGTTTGGGGTGATTTACTGTCTGAGCAGTTCATACTGGGTGAGACGAGATTATCGTATCAGGGATCAGTACGATAAGGTTATGTGGAGTGTATATTAAAGAAACTAGAATTTGGTAAAATTGGATTTCTAGCCACGAATTGGGCATGAACATTAGAGTAAATTGTATAATTGAGTTAGTAAGGCTATGGGTAGAATGTGTCTTTGAGAATTTCAGATTTCCGGGCACGTGAGCCCGAGGGGCATTTCAGTCATTTTACCAAATTTCGCGCCTTAGCTTGAAATTAAATAGTAGAATCAGTTGCTTGAGATGTTATTCAGGATATGTTATTAATTTAAATTGATTTGGGCCATTTTGGAGTCGGATACTCGTGGCAAAAGTGTGGTTTCGAGTTGATTTTGAGTCGCTTCGAGGTAAGTGGTTGGTCTAACCTTGTGTGGGGGACCTTTCCCCTTAGGATGTGATATTTGGTAATTGAATGCGTTGTACGTGAGGTGACGAGCGCGTACTTGTGCTAATTATTGAAAATCCGATTTAACTTTAAATATTTAGACTGAGTTTCTTTCTTACCTGCTTCAACTTGCAATTATAGCCTATGTTAGTTTAGAAAAGCATGCCTAGTTGACTTGAATTGCCTATTTGCTTAAGTTGCTTTAATTGTACTACGTGAAGCATGTTAGGCTAGAACTACTTGTTGCCTGGTATTCTTGCACTCTATTTCTGAATATCTTCTTGTTGTGGCTGCGTATTTACTTTGGGACTACGGGACGGTATCCAGGGAGATCCCCCTGCATATTTACTTTGGGACTACGGGACGGTATTCCGGGAGATCCCCTTGCATATTTACTTTGGGACTACGGGACAGTATCGCGGGAGATCCCCCTGCATATTTACTTTGGGACTACGGGACGGTATCCTGGGAGATCCCCCTGCACACTGATAAAAGGACTACGGGACGGTATCCAGGGAGATCCCCCTGCATATTTACTTTGGGACTACGGGACGGTATCCTGGGAGATCCCCCTGCACACTGATAAAAGGACTACGGGACGGTATCCCGAGAGATCCTTCGGATATACATATGATGGACTACGGGACGGTATCCCGGGATATCCCTCGGATATACATATGATGGACTACGGGACGGTATCCAAGGGAGATCCACTGGACAGTTGAGAAAAGGACTACGGGATGGTATCCCGGGAGATCCTTCAGATATACATATGATGGAATACGGGACGGTATCCCGGGAGATCCACTGGACAGTTGAGAAAAGGACTACGGGACGGTATTTGGGGAGATCCTTCGGATATACATATGTGGACTACGGGACGGTATCCCGGGAGATCCACTGGACAATTGAGAAAAGGACTACAAGACGGTATCCTGGGAGATCCTCGTTGTTACCATTGTTATTACGCTGTACATATTCCGTGTTAACTCTGTTCTTGTGTTTTGTTATTGCCTTGTTTGACCTGTCTTATTTCACTGTTGTACTCATTATTACCGCCTATTTTCATACTGTAAATCTCTATTATATTGTTTGACCTCAGTAGGGCCCTGACCTTCCTCGTCACTACCCGACCGAGGTTAGGCTTGGCAGTTACTGAGTACCGCTGTGGTGTACTCATGCCCCTTCTGTGCATGTTTTTCATGTGCAGATCCAGGTACCTCCACCCAGGCGTACTATCCCCGAGGTTGAGAGACCTAGCAGAGACTTCGAGGTACATCTGCCGCGTCCGCAGACCGGGAGTCTCTATCTTATTCCAGCTTTAGTGGAAAGTTTTTCCTTCCTTATAGTTGTTTAGACATTCTGGAGATAGAGTCGTGTATTACATTTCTGTTAGCCTGTGTTTCCCGTGAGTTTCGGGTTTTGGGGTGATATTGTAGACTTCCGCATGATTTTTTGAGTTGTATATGCCGATCGGCATTGATATACAGTATTTCTTTTAGATTTGTTCAGTTTTTACTTAATTATTCCGCAAGTTATTTTTTTCAGCATTATTAGGCTTACCTAGTTATAAGGACTAGTTGCCATCACGACATGTTCACGGAGGGCGAACTCGGATCGTGACAATAACACGTTATCAGCAGGAGACTCTGCCATCTCGAGCAAATACTTTGAAAGTATCAAAGGTACGAACTTTCTTTTTCTAAATAATGTCAAATCTTTCTAAACTTGAATTTGTAGCCCTGGATATATCGGGCAAAAGCTACATGTCTTGGGTGCTTGATGCTGAAATTCATCTTGATGCGATGGGTCTGGCAGACACCATCAAGGACAAAAATCAAGCATCAAACCAAGACCGTGCCAAAGCCATGATATTCCTACGCCATCACCTTGATGAAGGCTTGAAAATGGAATATCTCACTGTTAAAGATCCAGTCATACTCTGGAATAATTTGAAAGATAGAGATGACCACCTAAAGATGGTCGTTTCCACAGGCACGTTATGACTGGACTCATTTAAGGCTACAAGATTTTAAATCTATCAATGAGTATAATTCTGCTATGTTTAGGATTATTTCATAATTGAAATTATGTGGTGATAATATTACCGATCATGATATGTTGGAGAAAACTTTCACCACTTTTCATGCCTCGAATATGCTCCTGCAGCAGCAATATCGAGAGATGGGATTCAAAAAGTATTCTGAACTTATCTCACATCTTCTTGTAGTCGAGCAACATAATGTTCTATTAATGAAAAACCATGAAAGTCGACCAACTGGTTCTTGTCCATTCCCTGAAGTGAATGAGACAAACTTCCACCAAGCTAAGCATGAAAGAGGTCGTGGCCCCAGTCGTGGTCATGGCCGTGGTCGGGGAAGGAAATCTAATCATGGTTATAATAATGCACCAAAGAACCCTCCTAACCACCAACAGTGGAAAAGAAAGAACAAAAGCATGAAGCGGTGCAAGCAACAAATGCAGAAAATGCATGCTCTAGATGTGGGGAAAAGAGCACTGGTCACGTACATGTCGTATGCCAAAGCACCTGGTTGAGCTTTATCAAGCCTCCCTGAAGAAGACAGACAAAAATGTTGAACCAAATTTTATTTCTGAAGATAATTTAGATTTCATGCATTTGGATGTAGTTGATTACTTTGCACTCCCAGAAGGAGAAACAAGTCATGTAATCGCTGATGAATCTGTAGAAATGTAAATATTTTTTTGTTGTTGTTTGTAGTAGATAGTATGGTTATGTAATAGAAGTTACTTTTTGATAATAACGTTTATTATAATATATTTTGTTTATGTCGTTTTGAAGAATATGGATAATCACCCTCTATTATTCACTATCTTGAACCACTGACGGGAGATTTATTTATTGCTCGATTTGCAGATTGTCGATTTAATGAAACAAATTTCCCACAATTAGGGGGAGAGAAAAAGGAAATCAAAAGAGAAATTGTGTGAAAAGTTTCATCATTATCTCATTTTGATCCACATGCCCCTATATGTAATCAGGAGGTCCAGAAGATCATTCATTTACAGAATATAGTAAATCAAATGCCAGATGCATTTACTGATTTGAAAAGGATTACTAAATCACATATCCCTGCAGAGAATGTGCCTATCCGAATTGATGTCCCAGCAGGACCATCTACTAGCATGATAACTAGTAAACCCAAAATACGCCTGAAGCGTGGTAGGCCTATGGGTTCTAAGGATCGAAATCCTAGAAAAAGGAAATCTACAAATGATCAAAATAATATTATGAAGGGATCTCTTGAAGAGACCCAAGATCTGATTAGTTCTGAGATTCCTGAAGAAATCAATGAACCCGAGACTCAGGTGAGTGAGGAACTTTTAATAAGTTCTACTGGTGATGGGATTAATTTAAATCGATCTGAAATAGTGGTGGATAATATTTTTGCATATAATGTTGCACTAAACATTATGCAAAATAGTGAGGATCTTGAACCCCGATCTGTCGAAGAATGTCGACAAAGATCTGATTGGCCAAAATGGCAAGAGGCAATTCAATCGGAATTGAAGTCCCTTGCTAAAAGAGAGGTCTTTGGATCAGTAGTCCAAACACCTGCTGGTATAAAGCCAGTTGGTCATAAATGGGTTTTTGTGTGGAAAAGAAATGATAAAGATGAAGTTGAAAGATACAAGGCTCGCCTTGTCGCACAAGGATTCTCACAACGACTTGGAGTCGATTATGAAGAAACATATTCACCCGTTATGGTTGCCATAACATTTTGATATCTCATCAGTTTAGCCTTACAAGAAAGGCTTGAAATACATCTAATGGACATGGTTACAGCTTATCTGTATGGGTCACTTGATAATGAAATTTACATGAAAATCCCTGAAGGATTTAAAATGCCCGAAGCAAATTTAAAATCTCGGGAAATGTATTCAATCAGATTACAAAGATCTTTGTACGGTTTAAAGCAATCTGGGCGCATGTGGTATAATCGCCTTAGTGAATATTTGCTGAAAGAAGGTTACATAAATGATGTTATTTGTCCATGTATTTTTATAAAGAAAATGGCATCAGAATTTGTTATACTTGCTATTTATGTTGATGACATAAATCTTGTTGGAACTCCAGAAGAGCTCCAAAAGGCAATTGAATATCTTAAGAAAGAATTTGAGATGAAAGATCTTGGAAAGACAAAACTTTGTCTTGGTCTGCAAATTGAACATTTAGCAGACGGGATCTTTATCCATCAATCTGCCTATACAGAAAGGGTCTTAAAACTCTTTTACATGGACAAAGCGCACCCATTGAGTACACCAATGATTGTTCGATCACTTGAAGTGAATAAGGATTTGTTCCGACCTCCGGAAGAGAATGAGGAACTCCTTGATCCCGAAGTACCATATCTCAGTGCAATTGGTACATTAATGTATCTTGCTAATGCTACAAGGCCTGGCATAGCATTTTCTGTTAATTTACTAGCAAGATATAGTTCTTCTCCTACACGGAGACATTGGAACGGGATTAAGCATATATTGCGATATTTAAAGGGAACTCTTGATATGGGTTTGTTTTATGCTAACAAAGATAGTGCAGATCTTGTTGGTTATGCAGATGCATGTTATTTATTTGATCCCCATAAAACTCGATCTCAAACCAGGTACATATTTACTTATGGAGGTACTGTCATATCATGGCGCTCCACAAAGCAATCTATTGTTGCTACTTCTTCAAATCATGCTGAGATAATAGCTATTCATGAAGCAAGTAGGGAATGCGTATGGTTGAGATCAATAATTTATTTTATTCGAGAAAAATGTGGTTTGGAATGTGAGAAAAGACCCACAATTTTATACGAAGACAATGCTGCATGCATAGCCCAATTGAAAGGAGGATTTATAAAAGGTGATAGAACGAAGCACATTTCACCAAAATTATTCTACACACACGATCTTCAGAAAAATGGTGACATTGATGTGCAACAAATCCGTTCAAGTGACAATCCGACAGATTTATTCACTAAATCTTTGCCAACTTCAACTTTTGAGAAGATGGTATACAAGATTGGAATGCGGAGACTCAAATATTTGAAATAAGGTTTTCATCAGGGAGAGTAAAATACGCGATGCACTCTTTTTTCCTTACTAAGATTTTTTCTCATAGGGTTTTTCTTATAAGGTTTTTAATGAGGCACCTAGCAATGCGTATTACTAAATATGTGTACTCTTTTTCCTTCACTAGGACTTTTTTCTCACGGGGTTTTTCCTAGTAAGGTTTTAATGAGGCACATTATCTTTTAATGAACATCCAAGGGGGAGTGTTATAAATATATATTATATAATGGATGTTCATTTAGTACTCCGTTGTAAATAAGCTTCCTGAAGAAGCTTATCCATATGGGACACTGCCGTAAATATGTTTATCTATTTAGTACTCTATTGGAAATAAGCCTCCTGAAGAAGCTTATCATTTTGGTACTCCGTTATGGATAAACATTACCCCCGGAAGAAGATTATCTACATCTAGTACAGTAGCAGCTTACAAGCAATTTACGCAGCAGCTTGCAGTAGCAGTTTACACAGTAGCTTGCAGTAGCAGCTTACACAGCAACTTTCAGTAGCAGCTTACACAGCAGCTTTCAGTAGCAGCTTTCAGTAGCAGCTTATACAACATCTTCCTTTCTTCTATAAATAGAGGAGACTTCAGTTCATTATGTACATCAGTTTGAAAATTCAATAATATATCAGTTTTTCTCTATACTTTTCTTTAGTTTATTTACTTTACAGTTGTTATTTTATAACATAATACATATTATTCATTTAATCTCCTATTTTGTGGACCTTATTCTGTTTACAAGTTGAAATACCACTGTTCTTATTCACTGATTTTCTTAATATTGTAAAGTAGTACTCTATCCGTTTTAATTTATGTGAACTTATTTGACTCGACACGAAGTTTAAGAATTTTTTTTTTTTTGAACTAGTGGCGTAAAATGAGACACATATATTTATGTGGCTATAAATCATTGCATAAAAATAAATTATTTATTAATATAGAAAGAAATCATTCTTTTTTATACGAACTTAAAAAAAAAATGTTCATATAAATTTAAGCGGATGGAATAGTTAAGTCCTTTGAGAATCTCAGATTTATATTATGTACAAAGTTGATCCAATTTTGTATTACTTGTTTAACAAAAGTTAAAACTTCGTTGTGTGGATCAGGTATATGGTACTTGAAAAGAAATTCCGATTTAAATTTTCTGCTTACTAGAATTCTTCTTTATACGTGCTAGAGATTTGTATAGCCGTTATAAAAATAAAGGCCGAAAAAATAGTATATATATATATTATGTATGTTATATATAAAAATTATACAAATTTTATATATTTTTTCGACCACCAAATATAAATAATTTTTGATGGAGGCTAAAAGTAATAATACCCTTTGATTTTAAATGATATACATTCATTACTATGATATACTACTAAAGTATTTTCATACTATGTTATAATTAGTACAATGGTTGGCTAATATAAATAGGCGAACTGAGATTAATAATGTAAGATAGAGTAATTTTCACACAGTGTCCGATATCAGTATCAGAGTTTAACTAATTTTGATTAGCACCGAAAAGGTAAACTGCTCTTAACAAAGGTGATTCCTTATTTAATTTGAAGCCAAGAATTCTAGTTAAGGACGAAGGAGTACTTACGACTCATAACGCGGCAATACTACTCTTTTGGACAATTTCCAACTATAAATTCAGCACAAATGTCCCTCTTTATATTTTCTTTAATTCCAACTTTGCCCTATGTTCTACACACTGTTTTCAATGTATTGTGTGATACTGAAGACTCAAATCATAAAGATGAAATCAATATATTCGAGGAGTTCAATTAATAAAAATACTTTTTCGAGCATAAGTGT
The DNA here is from genome assembly GCA_005239505.1 of Nicotiana paniculata. Classification (NCBI taxonomy): domain Eukaryota; kingdom Viridiplantae; phylum Streptophyta; class Magnoliopsida; order Solanales; family Solanaceae; genus Nicotiana; species Nicotiana paniculata. The sequence continues at coordinate 20,089 of MDKI01028557.1, forward strand.
ATTAAGATATTTGATATTTTTTCAGTTAGATACTACTACTATATGTTTATCATAAATTGGAAAAGAAATGAGTATAATATTATTTTAGGGAAATCTAGGCGGTATGCCCTATGAAAACATAAACACAATATAACACAGATTTAATTTTCTTTCATTCAGTACCCTTAATTTAGTTTTTAATCTATTTTTAATTTTTAAAATATACTTTTATACTATCCTAACAAATATAATAATTATTGAATTTTCTCTCCCCCCACATAGTTAGCACATTTAGAATATATTCAAACATAGGTGGATTCTGATTTGAAGCTTATAGGCTCCTGCCATAATTTTAAATTAACATACAATAATAACTGAATTCATAGTTAAATATTTAGCAGATCTTTTAATAAAAATACAACGTCTACTAAAAAATTACTAGGTTTACAAAAACCCATATACAATAAATTAGCCACTAACAACTTGTTGGATTGTTATTACATGTCGTTCCATTATGTATCGTATTGTAATGTATTATGTTGTATTGTTTGATGAATACAATATTTGGATAAATTATATCGTTTGCCGTCGTTTCATGATATCATGCACCAATAATATAAAGAATAAACTTGCAATATTACTAAGAAACAATAGTATATGGAGTAAAATTATTACAGGCGCGGCCCCACGAATTTTGTGGCCTAAAGTCAAACTTTATAAGGGGCCTAACCTTTTTATTTAGATGCAAAGTTATTTATAATTTTCTTATAATCAATTTATCCTAATAAGTCTTTTTCAATTGACAATATAGCTAATTCATTTAACCTCTCTTGAGACATTTTTGATTTTAGGTAAGATTTTATTAATTTTAATTTTGAAAAACTTCTTTTCACTGAAGCAATGATAACATGAGTCATTAACGTTATTCTATAAGCACTATAGGCATTTTGAGCCCGCAAGGGTTGGGTGAGTGATTTCTCACACGGGAGACCTATGATCCATTCTCCTCACCAGCAACTTCCTCAGTTAGAGCTCATCGCATCGAGTTTGCCTAGTGCAGTTTACATTTTCTGTGTGGTTTGCGAGCTATTGCACAATGAGCAGGTTACCAAATGTGCACCCGAAGAGTAACTGTTGCGATTTCCCTAAGAGTTCTCTAAAAAAAAAAATAAGATAGGCATGAATCAAATCTTTTTGTTTGATTGAGTATATTAATAAATTGTTTTACCGCTAAATAGAAAATCAAAATATTTTCATATGCTTCGAATTGTTCAAAGCTATTTTGAAGTAAAAAAATAGCCTTGTCTACTAGTTATAAAAAGTGATCAACTATAAATGACTCTTCGAGAGATTTTGAGATTTCATTATCAACATTGTCATCAAATTATTTCTTCCTATGTATTCACACATATCGTATGAAATTCAAGTTCGATATTTATTTGAAATGCGATTTCCTTGGCAGAAATCATAAGAGTTGCAAATCCTTTTTCTCTATATTTGTTAAAGAAAAAAATTAAACTTTTTCACTTCACAAATCTTTTTTTAAATTTATATATATATATATATATATATATATCCTATTAGGTGTAATAAAAAATGAGGCCCCCATAAATGTGGGGCCCAAAACAGTTGCTTTACTTGCTTTAGAGTAGGACCGCCCCTGAATTATTATATCAAAAAATAAGAAAAAAGATAAAATATGATTATTTATTATTAAAGAAGCGCAAGACAAAAGAAAAAAGCAAAACGTTGTTACCACAATAAATTCGCGGTTAAAATTTAACAATGAATTTAAATAATAATAAAAAGAATATTATATTTAAAATAACAATATCATACAAGTAGGCGCATAAGGGATTTTGACAACAACCCAAAGAGTAACGGCAGATTCCATCCTTTTGGAATTTCCATCATCAGCAATCTTCTTGTAATTTTAAATTGTTCTTCCATCATTTATTTATTTTTGTGTTTTATCATTTATTTCCTTTTGAATAAACTTCAATAATAAGTCTCTTATGTTCTGTTTCAATACTCTGTTTTAATTTTTAGTTTCGTTTTGGGGGTTTGTGTATGTGTTCTTTAATACTTACTTCCTTTTTGTAGTTTTTGTTAAAAACATAAGAAGCCATTGACGTTTCTCTAACAAAAAAGGAAATTGGGGAAAAAGATCTTTCAATCTGGTTAATTGGAAAACCGTAAGGGATTGTTTGGTTGGTGAACAAGTTATTCTGGAATTAATAGTGATGTAATTATAATATCGGATTAAGAATAATGTGATTATTTGACAGATATAGTTTGACTAAAAATTGAGGTGTACCAGGTATAATATAAAACATGCGATTGCTTTAAACTAGAAAAAGTGGAATAAAATTTATTTTTAATTTTAGCTTTGGCTTTCTTAAAGGACTTTGGGAGAAGAGTTTTGGAGAAGGACAAACGTGTCATTTTGATGTTTAATCCTGGTATTGTTTTCCTACATTGAGTGGGGGGGGGGGGGGGTAAAATAATACCACGATGGTATAAATAATTTCGGGATTGCTAATCCATAAATAAAAAATCCTACCAAACGTGGGATAAGATAATCCTGAAATCCAGGATTATAATCCGTTACCCCTCGGACCAAACGACCTCTAATAGATAATAAGGATAGAGGTATTAGAGTTAGAAATTTATGGTTTCATAATATCGGTTCCAATAAAATGGTTATGAAGATTCTGTAACGAGTGAAGTAGGAGGAAAATCATGAAGTCTCAGGTTCAATTACCACCGAAGATGAAAACATTGGTGGTTTTTTCCTATGTATCCAATTCTACCAGTGATTTCTTCCAAGGGTTTACACTTTACAGGATACTATGGAAAGAACACAAAGATGTGTACTTTCCAGTTTAGTCCGCATACAAAATCTTGTTTCAGGAAAGTCAACAACAACAAATATGGCAACAGGTGTGTAATGTGTGAAGAAGATTAGGAAGTTGCAGAACACTTATTCAGCCACTGCAAAGTCACAGCTCAGTTTCGGGGCATGTTCTTGAATCTTCTAGAAGTAAATGGCGCTTGCCAGAATCTTCTAGAAGTAAATGACGCTTGCCAGAATCTTCTAAAGAACGGTGCCCTAGCGGCTTTGCGGGCTTCAACTTTTCCACAGGCACTTGTAACTGAACCTTATTCTCTCATGTTTTTCGTCCCACTTCATTAATCATTATGCCACACCCTTGGACGCGATATAGAAAGTTGATTTTGATCTTTTTTTTTGGAGGGGGATAGGCTGGTAAGCCTTGGATCGTTTTGAAGTTAGGTGTTAGTGTAAATTGTTTAAAGTGTTTTTCCTATCTATACCAAATGGAAGAGAATAGTTTATGGTGCAAGGGACTCCTCGCGGTATGCAACTTAATCGAACTAATTCTACTTTAATTTTCACCAATCGCCACCGAACCTCATCCGCACCCTCTTCTAATAAACATTCTGTTGAATTTATGTCCGACCAACCAAGAACTAACTTAGAGTGAAACTTACCAAATACTGGACATATGTTTTTCCGTGACGTGTAGCTATAGATGTCCGCTGAGAAGTTTATTAGATGCAAAAGATGATGTGATTCTGGTATGTATGTTTTTGATTTTCTCTTTCCAATAACAACTCTGTATAATCCCCTGGATTCATGAAATATTTATGGTAGGTATTCTTGCTCTAAAGAATGCCATTCATCAGAGTGTTCTCTGTATACTATATGCAGATAATTTGTAGATTACTTACCTTTGTATTCTTGTTTATTTTCTGCAGAGTCCTATCGGTGTTGTATGCTGCGACCTAAGCGCAAAAAACATGGTCGTCAAAGTTTACCTACAAATCTCCCTGAGAATGTTATCAATGCCATTCTGATGCGTTTGCCTTAGCGTGATGCTGCGAGGACAAGCATCTTATCGAAGAAATGGAGGTATAAGTGGTGCAGACTTCCACAGTTGATGCTTGATGATAAAATTTGGAAGACCACAAATAACTTGCTATCCCCTTCTATTAAGTTTACAAACATTATGTACAACATTTTGACCCTTCATTCAGGACCGGTTACTAAGTTTATCCTTTCCATGTCTGAACTGAATAAGTATCCTAAGATTGACAGCTTGATATATTTCCCCTCTAGGAACGGAATCGAACATCTTGTTCTTCAATTTTCGGAGTGGAACCTATACAAATTGCCTCCGTCATTTTTCACGTGTTCCCAGTTGAGGCATTTGACCCTCCAAAATTGTTTAATATGTCCTCCACCGGCCTTTAAAGGATTCGATATGTTAATTAGCCTGGAACTGTGTCATGTCTCAGTTTCTTCCATAGCACTGGAAAGTTTAATCTCTTCTAGCCCGTACCTTGAGAATTTAGTGTTGAAAATCTGAGATACTTTAAGCCATATTCAAATTAAAGCTCCCTTGTTGAAATCTTTCGGTTTCACAGGCTGTACAAAATTTATTTCTTTAAAAAATGTTCCTCATCTTACTAAATTTTCTCTTATGTATGGTGAATCTTATGAAGATTCAGAAAAATGTGATCTTGACAAATTTCTTCAGTCATTTCCTGTTCTTGAGCATCTGCACTTGGAATATGGAAGTTCCCAGGTAAATGTTGCTTCAGAACTTCATTGTGATGTATTCTCATTAAATGTTCCATCTTATGGGCTTCGCGACATCTTGATTTTTCATTTTATTTGTAGTTCTTGGTTGCTGATGTACCAAGACGGCTTTCCTCTGCTCTTAACTTTCTCAAACATCTTTACGTATCTGTGGATGAATTAGACGATATTTACTGTGCTCTTTGCTTGATACGAAGTGCCCCATATTTACAAACTCTCGAAGTGAAGGTTATTAGTGATGTTTATAGTTTTCATTTTCTTTTGTAAGTGCTATTCATATGTAATGACGACTTCCTTATTTTCGTACTCATTAGATCTTCAATCTTTATAATCTTTCTTAGGTATCTATGGATGAATCGGATAATGAAGTTGATGAAGTTTCTGCGAGCTTCTCCGATGTGACATTGAATCACCTTAGGACTGCCAAGATTGAAGGATAACATGCACAAAGCTTGAAATGCAGCTCGTCAAGCTACTATTGGCGAATGCTCCAGTGCTGGTGAGAATGCTAATTGAGCCTGATCTGTATTATGTATATACAGAAACAGGAGCAAAGATACTTGCGGAGTTCACATAATATCAGCGGGCATCACCTAAAGCCGAAGTAGTTGTACGTGACTATGAATATTTAAGAGATACGATGCATTTTGGATAGGTATCTTACTTATTCCATGCCCGTTACGTTAATATATTGTTGTTACTATTGTTTGCTACTTGTTGTCTTATCTCCACTGTTCCTTGAGCCGATGGTCTATCGGAAACATTTTCTCTATCTTTATAAGTAAGAAATAAGGTCTACGTACATACTACCCTCTCCATACCCCATTTATGGGAATACACTTGGTTTCATCTCTTTTTGGATAAGTATTTTATAAGTGCAAAGTTGATCCAGACAAAATTCCATGGAAGTTTTTCATGCTTTAGGTATGAACACAGGTGCCTCTTTTTCATCTCCTTATGCCGAGGGTCTTTCGAAAACAGTATCTCTACCCCAGGTAAGGGTAAGGTCTGCGTACACACTACCCTCCCCAGCAAAGACGGACCCAAAATTTTTACGCCACGGGGACACATTATTCTGCTCAACCAGTGCCCCTAAATGCTTTTATTGTTTAAGGAGCAAACTGCTTTAAATTAATCATTTTAAAGATATATACGTATATTTGGCCGAAGTTTATGGGATCCAGTGACTCCTCACCCATACACATGGGTCCGCCTCTGCTCCCCAGACCCCACACGTGAGGATTATACTGATTTGTTATTGTTGGGATGACTCAAGTATTTTAAGGTATAATTTTCATAAAAGATTTTCACACTTTTGGTATGAACGTTCTAAGGTAAAATTATAGTTCCATAAACGTATAAATGAGAAAGAAGCAGTAACGAAATAAAAGTCTGTTCCACCTCTTCTTCACATGTGAGGTACAGGGGTGAAGCTACACTCACCCTTCCTCCGAAAATTATATTGTATATATAGGTAAAATTTTACTCCGATTTTAAAGGTATATAACATATATTGAATACTTTTTATCGGGAATTTTCTTTTTTACTTCTTTCAAGTTTGAACACTCTTGAATTTTTTTTGGTTCCGCCGCTGGTGAGTATATGCGATTGTTTGGCAGAAGTTTAATTAGAAGGAATACAGTATAGTGGGGCGATGAGTTTCAATGGATTATACAACATGCTGGTGGAAAATGTCCTAAAGCTGAGGTTTTTAAATATCTGTACATACATTTTTCAATTCTGGTAATAAAGTTTAATAATTATCAAAAAGTTGGTGTAGCAAAAAAGAGATTCGAGAGAACAATTTTTTTATATCTCCAACTTATTCACTAGAAAAGAGAATATTATTTTGTGGAATAAAGATGTTTTTTGTGGTAGAGCTTTAGAGCCCGTTTGGACATAAAAAAAAAATTCACTTTTTTTATGAATTTTTTTACTTTTTTTCGAACTCAGTATTTTGCCATAAAATTTTTAATTTTCACTTGAACATAAATTTTAGAATTTTTTGAAAATTTGAAAAAATCCAAAAGATTTTTTTTCAAAATTTTCTCTCAAATCACTCACAAAAATTTAAAAATAATCCAAAATAATATTCATGTCCAAACACAACTCTAATTTTCAAACACCATTTTCACTTTTTCTTTTTTTTATTTGTAATGTTACAATTCTTATGTCCAAATGCTCACTAAACTCAACAACTAGTCCGGAGTTATTTGAGTCATACGACATTGTCAAGTTGTTGAGCGTGACAAGTTAAGGGTATTACTGATGGACCAGAAAATTAAAATTCTACCCAGCAGGCTTGAATCTCCTTAAAAAGAGTGAGATATTCGTGCTTCAACTTAAAAAATATTTATTTTTAATTGTAATTTCTTGTATTTTCCCAACAATATTCATACATGAGTGTTACAATCGTTGTGTTTAGTATAAGGAAGATATTTTCTACTAAAAAGGGTCAAAATTGCCTTGAACTCGTCAAAATAGCATAGACTAGCAAGTTTTTGGACTTGTAATTGAAAAATAGCAAGCGTTCGCAAAGACATTGAAAAATAGCCAATGTTTTGCTGAAATACGGAAAGTTCCAGCATAATATACTGGATTATGGAGCTCTTGCGTATAAACTTCCAGCATATTATGCCGGAACTCCAGTACACAGAAAGTTCCAGCATAATATGCTGGATTATGGAGATCCTGCATATAAATTTCCAGCATATTATGATGGAACTCCAACATATTATAAAATTCCAGCATATTATGCATATGCTGGAAGTTCATATGTAAAAAATTCGAACTCCAACATATTTTGCTGGAATATTTTTGATTTTCACTTAGTATTTTTGTTCAGATTTATCTTTATATGAAAAATGACTAAATTTCGATTATTTTTAAAACTGCGACTATTTTTCAATTACCAATTACAAATCTGTTTTTTTTTCTTTTCTGAATTTCGAAATAATCCAAATTTGACCTTAGGTACGCGAGTGTTTTAGTATTAGAAGGTCGATGTGGAGCTCTGATTGGTGATGCAGTTTCGACAAATTTAACGTAAAAATAATGTTAGGTGGCATTTCAAAGGGCTGATATTTAAGAATTAGCCAGTGCGCTCTAAAGTAAGAAAATTTATATTAAAATTTCAAGACAAATAAATTCGGACTAAAAATTTTAGGACAAATTAAGTACCGACTAATATATAAATAATATGGTGAAAATGACTATCTCTGCACTTGCCCGTATCAATAACCATAAATGGAGGACAAATTTGAACTATTTGCAAAGTTCAGGGACAATTTTGCCCTTTAAATAAATCCTCTCTCTTTGAATTGGCGATGAAACCTAAAGAGTTGAAACGTCAAATTGAAGTGTCCAGAACAGCTGAAGATTTCACATCATCGGTATTCCTACGTCTTGGTACGCTTCAAAATGTACAACCCCCAGCCCCCGGCTCTAAATAATTACTTAAAATGTAAATCTCTCCTTTTAATTGGTGTTAATTACAGTTATAGGTTCTTTGTGGTTTGTAAAATTAATACTATTAAAACTACTAATTTGATGTTCAAATCCAGCAAAAACAGCTTCTTAAGCTTAATTTTGAAAAAAGGCCAAATCTTGGAAATTATTCTGGTTTTTATTCTTTGGAATTTATTTCTGTTCTTTGCATTTTTCCTTTTGAACCCAAAAATGTATTTATGAATTATTGATAGAAGGTTATTCTTGTTGTGAGAATGCATTTAATGGATATTAAGCTATATTATATCCAGTAGAGGTGTTAGAATAGCCACTCTGTTAGCCTGATATGGGTATGTCAAGGCAAATTAGAATATCTGTATAACATTGATATTAAGAGGAGATAGTTGACTGAATTCAACTCGATTACACCTTTATTTCTTTTGTTGGTTCGACAATGTGAATAGCTGTTCTGTCCAAATAGTTTGGAGATTCCTTACTTTGTATTATTGCTTATTTTCTACAGGTTCTTGGTGATTAGTCTTATATGATGCCTCCTAAGGGAAGAAAGAATCGTCGAAGTTTAGGTCCTGATGTCGTTAGCAACCTTCCTGATAATGTAATCGATGTCATTCTGATGCGGTTGCCTTGTAAAGATGCTGTGAGGACAAGCATCTTATCCAAAAAATGGAGGTATCACTGGTGTAGACTTACAAAGTTGAAGCTTGATGAATCTCTTTGGAAAACAAAAAAGTATAAACTATACCCTACAGTTAAATTTACAAAGATTATGTATCAAATTTAAACCCTTCATGAAGGACCCATTACTAAGTTCAAGCTCGACGTTGTTGATTCGAAAAGATGTCCTATGATTGACAACTTCATATATTTCCTCTCGAGGAATGACATTCAACATCTTGTTCTTCAATTTCCATGGCATAAGATATACAAAATGCCTTCTTCACTATTCGAATGTTCGCAGCTGAGGCATTTGACTCCTCATGATTGCTCAATACATCCTCCATCGGCCTTTAAAGGATTTGATAAGTTAATTAGCCTGGAACTATGTAGAGTCACAATTTCTTCTGAATTGCTCGAAAGTTTAATATCTCATTGCCCGTTGCTTGAGCAGTTGGTGCTGGAAATCTCAAAAGTTGTAAACAAAATAGAAGTTAATGCCCCCATGCTGAGATCCTTTGATTTCACAGGCAGTATAAGTTCTCTCTGTCTAAAGAATGTCCCTCTTCTGACAAAAGCATCTCTGGGCTTATGTCATGGTTCTTCTATGGAAACAGAGAACTATTATCTTGCGAAATTTTTCGAGTCTTGTTTTGCTCTCGAGCACCTCGACCTGTACTTCTTTGGTGACAAGGTAGATGTTGCTTTATGATTTCATTGTTATGCACGTATTCACACATGGAACTTCTTTTGGGCTGAGTCATCTTGAGTTTTGGTTTTCTTTTTCTTAGTTTGATGATGCAGAAGCAGATGAAGCACCAACAAGGCTTCCCTTTGATCATAATCGGGTCAAGCATTTGTACGTGCCTCATTTGATTCTGAGGGAATCATATGAGTTGTCATATTATCTTTGTTTGATAAGAAGCTTCCCATACTTGGAATCATTCGAATGAGGTTCGTAGTACTTTGACTCTTTTCTTTCTTATTTTTAAGAGGCTTTTTCTTCATACTTCTTAGATCCTCAATAATCTGGGAGTTGACTTCTTTTTATGTTTCTTAGGTTCTTAATCGACATGATGATGATGTTGTAGAATCGCTTGAACTCGAACGTTTCTCGGATGTGACATTTAATCACCTCAAGGAAGTTAAGCTAAATATCTTTTCAGGAATAACACATGAAATGCAGCTTATCAAGCTTTTCTTAGCCAAGTCTCCGGTGTTGGTAAGAGTGCTAATCGATCCATCATATCTATGTAACATAAATCTCATATCTCTTGACAGAAGATCATAAATATTCGCTGAGTTCTCAAACTTTTTCCGTGCATCACCTAAAGCAGAAGTAGTCTACATATATTTAGATAACGAAACAAGTAGATTTCATCAGATCGTGAACTTCGACTGAAATGTTTTGGAAGTTACAATTGAACAGATTGCAACAAATGTTGATGTAGTAGTATAACACCGTGTTTTGCCTTGTCGTAATAGGATAAAGAGACGAGTGAATATCTGTTTGGCAACATGAGCATTTTTGGATGAAAGTTTGGAGTAGTTTGTTCTGTAGTAACATTGTCAATCATATGTTAAGGATTTATATATTTACTGCCTGCTCATGAATGATTTATGGAATGTGACATACACATGAATTGATACCGGGGTGGTATTTTTCAAATTTTTTTTGTTATGGCGTGGTTCAGGCCAACTTGAGCGCACATGTTTGTATATAGCAAGCTTGATGTCACGACCCAAAATCCTATAGGTCGTGATGGCGCCTAACGCCGCCGTCAGGCAAGCCAACGGTGATTGATTAACTTAATTACACATTCTTATTACTTTTAAAATCAAAATTTTCATTAATTAAATAATATGAGATAGAATTTACAGGGTGAATGATAATATTTACACGAACTTCAATGAAGAACAACCCGTATAAACCTCCAAAATCCTGTGTCACATGTGCATGAGCATCAACTAGGAAATTTTAATAAATTACAACATATGTCTGGAATACAAATTAGACAGGAATATGTAAATAACTCTGATGGAGACTCTGCAGGGCGCAGATCGTAACATGCTATGCAACTCACAGTAAAATCCCCGCAATAGCCACGTCGTTGCGCCCAGAAGACCACCGGACATATATGTACATGCACAATAAGTGCAGTGAGTGTAGATAAGTACGTTAATCAACGCGTACCTAGTAAGTATCTAGCATAACATCAGAGAAGTAGTGACGAGGGGTTGACATCGACACTTACTAGTGGTCCAATAAATCATGAATAGTAAGAAGTAAACAAATGTGAGGCAGAGTAAATAAACGAAATAACAAGTAAAAATATGGGGTACAATTCTCCTCTCAGCAATAACTCAAGCTCTCAACTAGTAGTTACCCCCTCAATTAGAGTATATATACAATGGACCTCACCAGGCAGGTCGTCATAGTTCAAATCAGGAAATCTATCTCACAGATATATTGCTTTCTTATCAATTATCACACGATTTCATAAGAGTATTTTATAGAAATACCGAGGCGTACGGCCCGATCCATTATAATATTGTCGAACCATAGATACATCTATTATATTGCCGAGGCGAACGACCCGCTCCCATGAGAGTGTGATACATAATCCTGACGAGGCGTACAACTCGATCCATCATAATGTGCGCACTGTCGAGAGTCGAACAACACGAACCATAGATATATCTATCCTGCCAAGGCTAACGGTCCAATCCCATTAGAATAAGAAACTTTGACGGGTCCTTGACCCCACTCACGAATAGACATGTGAGTTATAAATTTTTGGGAAACCTTTCGATGAGAATGCATGTCGCGGGAGAAATTCGTAAGAGGAGTACAATTATTTCGCGGCTAATCATGAAGCCCGTCGAATCTTTACAATAGCAAGTCTATCACTTTACACAAGTCTAGTTCAATTCGCAACATAAAATAAAGGAATTCAATAGGCAAGAGACAACTCAAATAGTACAATTATAGCATGGCGGGAACCTAAGTCTACCCGGACATAACATGAATATAGATATGTACAAACTCTCTTCACCTCGTGCGTACGTAGCCCTCCGCAACAAGTATCGCAGATCAAATGCATCACCTACATGTAGTTTCCCCTCACAGAGTTAGGTAGGAGACTTACCTCGCTCCGAAGTTCCTTAACCAGCTCCAACGCCACTCTAACACCTCAAATCGATGCCCGTCGCTCCAAAACTAGTCAATCAACGTGCAAAACTACAAATATATACTTTAATATTCATAATAAATCAATTTATAGCAATTTCCAATTCCGCTTCAAAAGTCGCTAAAATCAACCCTCGGGCTCACATGCCCGGATTCCTATAATTTTTGAAGATAAACTGTACCCATAACACCACGAACTCAAATATATAATTTATTTCAAATTTCATGTCCAACTTCGTGGTTAAAATCCAAAAATACCAAATTCTAGGTTTTCTAACAAAATCCCAAATTTTTACTAATTTTCATGTTTAAATTCATATACAAACCATGTATTTAACTTGTAATAGGTGGGAATCACTTACCTTGTGTTGCTTGATGAAAATATCCCTTTGAAGCTCTCCAAAATCGCCCCAACCAAGTGAAAAATGAAAGAAAAAAGGCCAAATCCCGCTTTTAAAAGAACACCTCTGCCCAGACGACTTCTCACATCTGCAGAACGGTAGCCGCTTCTACGACACGTCCTCGCAGATGCAGCTTTCCCCAATTCCCTTTCCGCTTCTGCGTCCAAACAACCGCAGGTGCGTATCCGCTTCCGTAGAAAACCTCTGCATATGCGGACTCCCTAGCTCGAGCACCACTCCGCACCTGCGTGCCCATGACCGCACCTACAGCTATGCAGGTGCGCTACAACACCCCTACCTACGATCGACCAGCCCAGGCCATTTTCGCTTCTGCGCTCCTCCGTCCGTATCTGCGAGCCCGCAGGTGCGGCATATTCCTCGCATCTGCGACTCCCATCTGGCTCACTCCCTACCGCTTCTGAGACACCAAGGTTGCTTCTACGGTCTCGCACCTGTGGCCCTTTCCACCCAGATGCGATTGCGCCAGTCGCACCTGATCCCAGCTGCCTCAGCACTTCTCCAAGTCCAAATTGTTCCATTTTGAATACGACTCGCACCCGAGGCCCTCGGGACCCCATCCAAACATACCAACACATCCCAAAATACAATACGAACTTAGTTGAATCCTTAAAGCATGTCAAACAACATCTAGATCATAAATGAGTCATAAATGACATAACGAACACGAGTCATAAATGACATAACGAAGCTATTCCAAGGCTCGGAACACCAAACAGACATCGATAACATCAAAATCCACTTCAAATCAAACTTATTTAATTCTTAAACCTTTAAAAATGCCAACATTCCATAATAAGCGTCGAAATGCTCCCGAGTGATCCGATACTCAACCTGAACACACGCCCAAGTTCGAATCATCATACGAACCTGTTGAAACCTCCAAATCCCGATTCCAAGGTTGTTTACTCAAAAGTCAAACTTTAGTTAATTCTTTCAACTTAAAGCTTCTATAATTAGAATTTTTATCCCAGATTAACTCCGAACTTCCCAAAATTCAATTACAACTACATATACAAGTCATAATACCTGAAGTGAAATTACTCAAAACCTCAAACCGTTAAACGACACATTAGAGCTCAAAACGACTTGAGTCGTTGCACTTGAAGCACTTAGTCTGCGGCTATGCCCGTAAGGTAGAGGCATGGGGATTTGATATTGGTATGAATTTTATAGTTTCACTAGCTAGCACATAAGCTTCATTTTTTTTGTTTGCAAAAATTACTCAATATGTTATATAATACTTGCTATATATTATTAATTTAATCTCCTATATTGTTTACCTTTTTCTTACTAAAAATAATAATTTAATCTCCTATTTTGTGGAGCTTATTCCATTTTCAAGCCGAAGTAACTTGTTCATATTCACCCATTTTCTTAATATTAGTGTTAGGTATACGATATCCATATATTGACGCAAGACATGCACTAATTACTAAACCACGTCTATGTAAAGTTATTTTTTATTTAATTTTTATACATTGGATCCACCACTATTTTGTTATATATTCCCTAAATCTGTCCAAAAATTTCATCTGTTGAACGCAAATTGTTCAGTGTGACCTTCTCAACAACTTTCTTCATAGAAAGTGTAACTAAAAAAGGAAGAAAAGAAGTCCAAGAAAGTGATCAATGCAAAAGGAAAACGAACCATGAAGATATTAGACATATACCAAAATATATAGTTGAATTTTCCTTGTAAATGTTTGTGCATTTAACACTAAATATTTCAATATTTTTTCAACTTTCCATATATTAAAAACATGTTGATTAACTTTAAATACCTCTATGCATTCATTAGAAAGTATTAGTGTCACACCCCTTTTCTACCCCCCAAAAGATATATGTGATATTGTGGATTGCGGGTTAAAGG
>ML301662.1:0-14077 GCA_005239505.1 Nicotiana paniculata
AAAAATATGAAAAAAGTTGTGCTAACTTATTATTTTAAAGAGTGGACAATCATTGATTTAAAATGGAATGAGCCAACGATTTGAGTATCAAAACTGCTGGCCCTTTTGAACATGCTTTGGCATTGGGCCAGCCCTTGCTTATTAAACAAATGGGCCAGATTTGTTATCTGTGAAAATGGGCCAACAGGTTAGTTCATTTGGCCCTTTATTCTTGTTAGGCCAATCTTATTAAACACTAAACTAATACATTCTGCCCACATTCAAATTTTTCATCAAGTCTTTACCAATTTTTCTTTTTCTACAACATGATCAAGATTCTCATAAAATACTACTTAAAGTTTAACAGAGAAATACTAAGAGGCAATAAATAAATAAAGCAAAAAAGTCATGAATTTAACATTATGATCCAAAGCTTGATTTCAAGATTGAAACCTCATTATTCATCCGTACCGTAAATTTCCTGGCATATGCTTCAAGTAGTCTAAACATGCTCGAATCCTCATCAATTGCTACTAAAAAAATGCATTACAGAGTTTAAAGGTTACCTGGGTCGCAGAAAATAAATATTATAGGAGCTCAGCAACAGAAAGCAACAGAGAAACAACAGCAAAATCAGCAAAAATCCAGCAACAAATTGTGTTTAAACAACCCAAAAACTTTACAGAAGAGCCCCAAACTAACTCTAAAGAAGACTTCTACTTTTTTGAAAAGTTTGCACTCTAAGATTGACTCACAAAGTGCAGAAATTTTCAGCTTACTAAAGTATACGACTACTGATTTTATTTGTTTGAAGATATTTGTGTTCAAGCAACTCTAAAAATGTATGGAAGTGTAAGATAGTGTGTGTGAAGATTTGTCTTTTTTAGAGTCCAAGATATCTATAGTATGGGAAGACATCCTCTTTATATAGGAGAAAATGGACCTTTGGGATAGATTTGTTTTGCCAAAAATCTGTCCAAAAATGATGAATTTTTGACCAAAAATCTGCCCAAAACCAAAATTTTTGCCGATGAATAATTTTTCTTACAATTTGTGGACAGAATTTTGGAGCATTGTACTCCAAAACAGCCTTCAAACCAAATAAAGGTCCTACACTCAAGTATCTTCTACTACCCTCACAAACCAACACCAAACTAAACTATTACTCCAAAATAGAAAGTGAAAAATCAGATAACTAGACTTGAACCATTAAACTGACAAAGAAACTAATGACTACAAACAAACAAAACATGTAGTTAAGGCCTTAAACTAGTTAGTTTAAACATAGACAAACTAGAGATAATAAACATGAAATTGGAACTTAACAACTAAGGCAACGTAGAATACATGTTGATAATGAAACAACTATCGAGTTGACTGAAACACGAAATCGAAAATGAGACTAAACACGAAGTAACTATTACTAACAGATTTTGAACTAAAGCAAAATACCAAAATCAATCGCAAAACCAGAATATCAGTGAACTTCGCCAATTACAAATAGCTAATCGGATTTCAAAAGTGATTAACAAAACCAATTGACTAAACAAAAACATAATGGAAAAGTAAACGACTAACTGATACATGATTCGGAAGTATTAAGTAACGACTAATATTGATGATCGTTAACGACACTAACACGAATAGCTGATCACAGATTAACAATAACAAAACTACGCATAAACAACCGGAAATAGAAAATTAGAAGCTTAGAGGAGGGATTAGGATTTTACCCTAACGCTAAAGCTTCAAACCAGTAGTACAACACAACTCGATGGCGAATCGACCTCCACGCCTCTTTTTCTCGATGAAAAATGCCGAAAAATACAAACTCTAGCGAACCAAGTTGAGTCCAGCACTGTCACAGAGAGAAAGAGAGACTAAGGGGTCGTGTCTATGCTGGACGAGGGCTTGGCGGCGGCACTGAGGAGGCGGTGAAGTGGCGGCAGTGTTGGTGGTGGTGTTTTTGGGGGGGTTTGAATGTTTTGAGGCTTGGAATGGAGAAGAGGAGAGTGAGAGGAGGCCGGTGGTGTAAAATTTTTGGAGTTTGGAGTGGTGAGCGGCGGCTAGGGTTCCGGTTAGGGCTTAGATTTACGGAGATTGAGAGTGGTTATGGGGATTTGGGTCCGGATTCATGGAGAGGAGGTTGAAACGAGGAGATGGTGAAAATTTTGGGGTGTTTGAAGCACCACCGGCAGCGGCGCACGGTGGTGACAGCAGAGGGGGCAGCGGTGGCTCAAAGAGAGGGTGAGAGAGAGGAGAGAGTGAAGAGAGAGGGGTTTAGGGTTTGTATTAAGAAAAAATGGCCAAAAATCTGATTTACCAAGGATTATATACCTTGGAGGAAATTAAACCAGGATCGTTGGATCTTGAGAATTGAAGGGCTGAGATTTGATCTTGGTTTCACTTGATGAATTGACGTAGTTTCATCATGAAACTACGCCGTTTTGAACCAAGGCTTGGCCAACCCTCAATTGACTGGGTATGGACGAATTGGGCTCAAGTTTTGGGCCAATTTGGCTCAATTTTAATTAAAAATACAATAGCCCAAACTCTTAACTCCTAATTATTTTATTTAGTCCTAAAGAAAGCATACAAGTAAAAGAAAAATCTTTTTGGTGTATATAATTTAAAGATACAAAACTAAAATATACAAATAAAAGGTAAAAAATATTTTTGGTATTTTTAATAAAGGAATGCAAATAAAAATGCACAAACAATTAAAATCATCCAAATACTAGTATTAAAAGCATGCAAAAATTAGGTATTCACAAAGGAGGTTGACTATTGTGGATCGAAGGAGAAATAAAGTTAGACCGAAGTACTAGGAAAAGACTACATAAATGATGTATTTTCAGGTTATCGTGGACATGACCGTATTTGTTTTGTGTTTCCATACTAAAAATATGTATTATTCTCTTTCTCGTATTATTTTAATTTTCGATATCTATTACTATCAGTTATTTATCATTATTTCGATTTTCTTATTGCGTGCTATTTTGATGTTGTTACTGTTCTTGCCTTCATTATTTTCAATATGGGTTCTTCACTATCTTTTTTCTTGAGCCAGATGTCTATCGGAAAACAACTTATCTACCTCCACAAGATAGGGGTAAAGTTTGTGTTACCTTCTCTAGACCCAACAATGTAGGAACATACTCAATATATTATTGTTGTCGTCGGGAAAAATTCAAAATTCAACATTCAAGTACGAATTTAGAATAAGTAAATCATATTATATTTAAAAGCCACACTTATTTATAGCCAATTTATTTTCTGGAGGCTACATAAATATATCATCCCTTAACCAATCTGGGGAGTTTGTACAACAAAATCCAATACATTAACAAAAAGACGAACTCGATTACATCTTAAATCTTCTGTCACAGGAGTACCGTTTAGTACAGTTTGAACATTAGTTAATTTTGGATTTTCCTTCTGAATTATTTGCATAGCAAACTTAGCTGGTGTTCCAAGAAGTTCTGGCCATCTTTCCTTTGTCACTCCTATAATTATACACATATAATGTGCGTGAGAGAGATATTATGATGAAATTAAAGAATATCAAACATTAATATATATGCACTATTATATATAAATTTAACAGTACTATGCATCATAATTAAATTTATATTAGAAAAAATGAACAACTAAATTTCACTAGTAAGAATGATAATACATAAAAATGGATATATTGTTGAAATGTGTGAAAATGAAACTAATTATTATTGGAATAAGCAGAAAAGATGAAATAAAGAATGAAAACCAAACCTGGGCAACCAGTCTGAGACACATCAAGTTGCAAGATATCGATTTCCAGATCTCGAGCAGTGAGGGGTTGAAAGACTGTTCATAAAATAATTCACGTAAATTTTGTTATTTTTTAATTAAAATAAACAAAAATAAACGTGAAAGAAAAATAACGTAGAAATAAATGTGAGAATGAGAAATGGCTAACGTGATGCAAGAAGCAAGAAAGCAACGACGTGAGCAAACTTCACCATAGTTTTTGAAGAATAAAAAGAAAGGAAACTGTATATGTTTTGATATGTTAGATTCATTTGGTTTTACGTGATATATTTATAGTTTTTTTTTTGTTTTTATTTTTGCCTCAATCTACTTGAGCTACGTGTTGTTCTAAGCAGCCATTATAGACTAATTTAATATGTTGAAGATAAGCTTGATGTGTTGTCGATGATAAAGAATTCATTTTTCTCGACTTTTGTATCAATTAATGTTCTAGTAGTACTACACTAGACTTAATAGCGTTTAGCCTAAAGAAATTAGCTTATTTTGAAAAGAGTTTTTTTTTAATTATTTTTAAAGAGAAATAATTTATGTTTGACTAATCATTCTGAAAAATATTTTTAAATAATAATTTATATTTGACCAAGTTTTTCAGAAAATACTTTTAAGTATTAAATTATGAATAATGACATGAATAGATTTACTTAATAGTTAATATTATAAGTAAATAAATAATCTCAAAATTTGTTATTACAGGCAATAATTAAATCTTTTCATTTTATTTAAATAAAATTTAAAAAATACTTAATTCTTTTAATATAAATTAAATATATTAAAAATCATTCAACAAATATAAAAGCGGTCACCTTAAAGTCACTATATATTAGAAAGTTATACTAAAAATAATAAGAAATATTTATACATTAATATCCTAAGTATTAGGTTTAACGGTTATTTTGGTATATACTACATTTTATTAAAAGTATTTTTGGTAAGAAGAAAAGTCAAAACTGTTTTTGCTTCTGCTTTTGGGAAGAAGCTATTTTTTTCTGCTTCTTCCCAAAAGCACTTTTTTCCCCCAAAAAAGCTTGGCCAAACACCTCAATTTAAAAAAAAAAAAAACTTTTTCGTAACTGATTGTTTTATAAATTTTACGTAGATCTAGCAAAAAACCAACAACAGATGCAAATTTGATGGACAGGAATAGCCGGCCTATAACGGACTGGTCTTTAAATATTGTCTTCATTCTATAATATATTTAAAAAAATAATCTCTGGACCTAGGGACGGATGCACGCTTACTAAAGCGATGTCATGCAATATCGTTTCGTCGGAAAATTTTATTAGATATATGTATAAATATTATACGTAAACAGATAAGGAAAAATGACATCAGTTAGTATAAATTGTGTCTTAGTGTGTTGGTTATGTTCTTGATTTTGCTCTAGGAAGTCAAAGGTTCATACCCCAACTAACATTTTTTTTGTTTTGTTTTGCAAATATTTGAGAGAGCCTTTGCGGTTAAAAATTGTGATAATGTAGAATTGAATCAAGACCTTTTCTAACTTAAGACTCGACAAAACCAATAGACTAAAGTTATTTCTTTTCTAAAATTATGATTATCAAAGTAATATACCAGTTCTTCTATAAATTCGACATCGCTTACAAAAATTTCTACGTACACCCCTGTCCGGACCCATATAGTTCTTCAGAGATTTTTCTACCGGATTGGAATAATTTATATTGTATTTAATACACCTATATTGTTAAGTGTTCACAAATTCTATCCGGTTTGTATAATTTTGTGCAAGCTCAATTGTTCAACAAACTCTATGGAATTGGCGTAACTTTATGAGTTTATATTATCTGCAATCAGCTTATTTATTAAATTGTTCATCAAGTCTACCCGACTGGCGCAATTCCTCTGTGTTGTTTTTCTCTGTTTATTCCACATCCAGAATAACGCTGTCTAATTAATGAGCTGATAGAGGCTGAGCCAAAATTTGAAGTTTATGAATTCGGGGTTCTATCCTTTTAAGTTATTGGATTCTAAATAATATTTTATACATATTCAATGAAATTTTTAAGACAAACACATAAAATGGACCAAAACGATTGGATTCAACCGAACTCGTACCGAGTGGGCTAGCTCCGCCCCTGTGAGCTGCTATATATAAATAGATGAAATAGTTCTCAAAAAGAAAATGAAGGAAGAAAAGATAAGTAGAGGACAATATAACATCAATACTAAAAGGGAAACTCCAAGATTTTAGTATTAAAACTACAGGAAAAATTTATGATCAATGCAAACTCCATAAAAATTTTCTGGAGTATGAAATATGAAGTTCAAATTGATAAATATTTAAACTAATGAATTTTTATAATCTTTTCATATTTTTGCTACGAACAAATTTGTTTAAATTCTATTACACATTAAAAAGTAACTAAATATAAATAGCTTTAAAATGCTGGCTATCTGCTAAAAAGTGACGATCTGTCAATTTCTAGCGATGGTATAGATAAAACAAAGCAAGAAATTGAGTAAAGAGATATTGTTACAAGTGTCACGTTACAGAGTTTATAGGTCAGCGTTATCACCAAATAAATTGACTTATATATTCATAAAATAATTAATTATTAGGCGGCTCTTATGTTTAAGCGCCGCCTCCATCTTTACCAAAGCATCCTTGAGAATTATCCGTTTACTAGTCAAACGCTAATAAATATTTATGACTAATGTCCATAGTACGAAAAGCCGCCATTCCCCTATATAAACCACTAAATAATTTGTCACTATATCCAACAACCCAACTTGTTCAAAAAAAATTCACTAAACATGGAATACTTGAGATCTTCTTTTGTTTTCTTCCTCCTTGCCTTTGTGACTTGTACTTATGCAGCCACTATCGAGGTCCGAAACAACTGTCCCTACACCGTTTGGGCGGCGTCGACCCCCATAGGCGGTGGCCGACGCCTCGATCGAGGCCAAACTTGGATGATCAATGCGCCACGAGGTACTAAGATGGCACGTATATGGGGTCGTACAAATTGTAACTTTAATGCTGCTGGTAGGGGTACATGTCAAACCGGTGACTGTGGTGGAGTCCTACAGTGCACCGGGTGGGGTAAACCACCAAATACCTTGGCCGAATACGCCTTGGACCAATTCAGTGGCTTAGATTTTTGGGACATTTCTTTAGTCGATGGATTCAACATACCGATGACTTTCGCCCCGACTAACCCTAGTGGAGGGAAATGCCATGCAATTCATTGCACGGCCAATATAAACGGTGAATGTCCTCGGGAACTTAAGGTTCCCGGAGGATGTAATAACCCTTGTACTACATTTGGAGGACAACAATACTGTTGCACACAAGGACCATGTGGCCCTACATTTTTCTCAAAATTTTTCAAACAAAGATGCCCTGACGCCTATAGCTACCCACAAGATGATCCTACAAGCACTTTTACTTGCCCTGGTGGTAGTACCAATTATAAGGTTATCTTCTGTCCTAACGGTCAAGCTCACCCAAATTTCCCCTTGGAGATGCCCGGAAGTGATGAAGTGGCTAAATAGAGCGGTTATTCCTGCAATAAGATTACCTTTGGTCGAATTATTGCGGGGAAACGCTAGTGTGAGATAATTTACTTTGACTCGTTTTTATAGTTTACACACTTTGTTTATTTTGGTTGAAGTGATCAAGTCATGATCTTTGTTATAATAAATCTAAGACCCGAATAAGAGTTACATGTACTTTTGTCTTAATGTTATATAGATCAAAAATGCATTTGGATTATCATTTTTATGTTTTTTCTTTTGAAATTTAAGTGAAGTCTTAAACCTTAGACCAATAAACAAACAAAAATGGTATTGATAATATTGTGGAGTAGAACCCAGTCTTTGAAAATATAAAACGATAGGATAAGATAAACTATTTCGAGCTCATTAATTTAGGTCATGAGTGAATAGATAAAAATATTCATTTATAGGTGGATTTTAGAAATATTTTCAAGTAGGTAATTGTATTATTTTGCATATGCTATTTGACTTCTATGCAATTCCTCCTGCAAATAAGCAAGTTCTTTGACGTAAAGGGAAAGATATTATTAATGCCTCCTATCTTTTTATATTCAAAAAAACATTAACTTTTTTAATTTAACTTTTTACTTTAAAGACGTGTTTTTATAACTATAATATATTTAAGAATACAAGCTCCTTAAAGCTTTCATTCTTTCTTAAATTTAATGCTCAATTAAATTACGTTGTTAATAGTAATAAAACATGGTATTAGAGAAAGGAAATCTCTAAAAGAAAAACTAATCTTTATATTTGCACATAGAAAATTGAGACATGAGCCTGCAACTATAGGAAAAGGTGTATAACCATTTTCATCATACGACAAAGGCTTAAAAAAATACGGTACCACTCCGATATATATATTAGGACAGAAATTAATCTAATATGAAAATATGTCCCACAAAATATTGATTTGCCTCTGAACTACTGATTGATTTAAGCCTAACAGAAATTGATGGAATGAAATGACTTAACCTTTTATTAGGATAAATCAACAAAATTACGTCGGAAAATATTAATCTTTTGAGTATTTGACAATATCGCAAATCGAAAATTAATTAATGAAAGCAACGTAAAAGACCTACTTACCTATATCCCGTCGTAACCCATTTTCTTAATTTTTGACACTAGATAAACATATGTTTTCTATTAATTATGCACTTGCCATATTTTTTTCTATTAATTATCCACTTGATTTATGTTTTATAATAGTGCCATATTTGACCAAAAAGTTTTAGAGTCTTTTTGTTAAACTAATTAAATGATAGGATTGGATAGATTATATTTAAATATAATAAATTCTAGATGTGAAATTAAGAGAAGTCAGGAATACGAAACCACATTCGAGTACAATGTGAGTGTGTAATAATGTTATTGTGAAATGATGAGAGAATAATATGGAACAATTAATGGGATAAACGACAATAAATATCAATAGAGAGAATGATTCACCCGAATATTTAACGGGGCGAGTGATTCTCTCTCTCACAATGATACAAATGAACCAAACGTGGGAATATTAAAAGTGTTCTCGTATCTGATGCAAGAAGCGTCTTCAATCGACAACAAATCGAATCTCTTATAAAGACAATGTTTACATGCCTCTCTCTCTCTCTCTCTCTCTCTCTCTCTCTCTCTCTCTCTCNCTCTTACCTAACTGAAGGTAAAATATCCCTTTAAAATATCTTACCGCTAAATCAACTGTTCGGATTGATTCGAGCGTTCGACCTAGATCATACCTACTCATCTTGCCAATATATCCGTTTTTAGACACGACCTCGGCCTAATCGATTCTCGATTATCATTTCTTAGACGAAATTTTTTTCATCAGATTTTGACCCATACAGGTGGGACTTGGGAGAAAAAAGGGCCTCTTAACCTGCTATCAATAATAAAACATCGAAAGCCACTAGACTATTAGGCTGAAAGGACAAGTTCTTTTGCTAAAGATAATTTGGAAAATTTACGAAGTAATTATAATTGTAATTAGAGTATAAGAGATCAATAGCCAATAGGTCCAACTCAACAGCATTTGAAGAAGACAACGTTTGGAAATTGGAATGGTGAAATTACTGTTTGAATACCTCATGATTATTGATTTGTCATTCCCAAAATATAAATAAATTAATTCAAGAATGAGAATCAGTAGATACATGTTATACTACTAACAATCGTTTCCCCTATGCATCATTACTCAATTAAGCTGAGGAAGATCCAAGAGTTTAACTTGAGAGTTTCGATCTTTAAGGTCTTAACACCGAACACGTGGCATGTTTAAAGTTATAGATCAGAAATTACATACACATATATATTATGTTTCGCGTAAAAAATACTGAATTCAAATGAATCGATATAAAGACAGATCTGCCCCTGTAATGATGTACACGAAAATATTCTAAAAGCCGCCTATAAAGAATGATTTCCATCTTTTCACTTATTATGAACTTTAACGAGCTACTAATAATTTATTTTGTCCCTACCATTTTAAATTTTCGGATCTGGGCACTCTAGAATGTTATCAAGACTATTTTTCTCATTTCTTTTTTTTGGTATAAGATTTAAGACTTTAATAATAACAATTTAAAAGAAAAAAGCAAAAATGACACGACAATCCAAATACACTCTTGATTGAAGAATGAAAACATCATGAGTAAGAAAAAGTACAATATACGTGATCGACCGATCATTATTCAGATCATAGCCACTTCAAGAAAACAAATTACAAGAAATGTGTGTAAAGACAAATTAAAAACAATGACCAAAATGCAAGCCAACTAAACAAGAAAGAGATGGCTAGCTAGCTCCACTCATGAATCTACTTAGCCACTTCATGAGTACTTGTAGGCAACTCCAAGGGGAAATTTGCTGTTTCATTGTGAGCACTTCCGTAGGGACAGAACATAACCTTATAATCTGTAGTCCAACTTGTGCATGTAAAAGTACTTGTTGGATCATCTTGAGGATAACTATAGGCATCAGGACATCTTTGTTTGAACCATCTTGATAACTCAGTAGGACCACATGGCCCTTGTGTGCAACAATATTGTTGTCCTCCAAATGTTGTACATGGGTTGTTACATCCTCCAGGTACCCTAAGTGAACCAGGGCATTCACCATTTATATTGGCTGTGCATTGAATTCCATGACATTTTCCAGGGCCAGGCTTAGTCGGGCCAAAAGACATAGGAATGTTGAATCCATCGATTACAGAAATATCCCAGAAATCTAAGTTACTGAATTGGTTCAACGCGTATTCAGCTAAAGTGTTTGGTGGTTTACCCCACCCTTTACATTCTAAGACTCCACCACAATCACCGGTTTGGCACCAACCTCTACCCGCACCATCAAAGTTGCAATTAGTACGGCCCCATATACGTGCCATTTTAGTACCAGGTGGCGCCCAGAACCACCAACTTTGACCTCGTTCGAGACGTCGGCCACCCCCTACAGGGGTTGCCGCTGCCCATACAGTGTATGGGCAGTTGTTGTGGACCTCAAATACGCCGGAAGCATAAGTATAAGTCACAAAGGCCAGGAGGAAGAACACTAAACAAGTTGTGAAGTGACTCATTTTAGTAAGAAGATTGGTTGTTGAATGTATTGCCATTTGAGTTAAGGGTTTATATAGGGGTATGGCGGCTTTTTGCACTACAGACATTAATCATATATGTATTGCCACTTGATATTTTATATTTATAAAGGAATAATCTTGAAAGATGCGGTGCTGGCGGCTATTCGTAAGAGCCTGACAATTACTATGAACATATATAGAAGCTAATTTGTATAACATATTGGTCTCCATTTATCGGATGCAGAACTTTTTTTTCCTTGAAAATGAAAAAGAGAATTGTAACAAATGTTAAGTCAAAATCAGACTGACTAATATGTGAACTTGATCTATAAATGGTCAATAATTATGGGAATTTCGAATTGCACAACGTTGAAGACCCATCCAATTTGCTTAACTATTTTGACAGTAAATGCATATACGTTTTGTATTAATTATCCACTTGATATATGTTTTAATTTCTATTAATTATCCACTTGATATATATGCTTTCTAGTGGTGGGACTTGGGGGAAAAGTTCCTGTTAACTAAGAAATGTACCATAAATATTTAAACATCGAAAACCACTAGATATACAAGACAAAAGAATTG
This sequence comes from Nicotiana paniculata, assembly GCA_005239505.1. Classification (NCBI taxonomy): domain Eukaryota; kingdom Viridiplantae; phylum Streptophyta; class Magnoliopsida; order Solanales; family Solanaceae; genus Nicotiana; species Nicotiana paniculata. The sequence continues at coordinate 11,462 of ML301662.1, forward strand.
CAAGGGGGAAACGATTGTGTTTAAATAAATTACATAAAATAGTAATTTATCAATTTAAAGTTCTTTTATACTATGAGACTAGGTCCCATCGGCCCGTGCTAGTACGGGCCCAACAATTTAAGTTCAAATGTGATTTTATTGATAGTTTTTTTGTTGATAGATTTCCTGATATGTTTTACTATTATCTTCGACAAATAAAAATAATTTCATTTTTTTTGTTCCAACAAACTTTAATATTGCTAATATTTATTAGGAAGTTAAATATTTAGTTCTACAACAATAAACGTAATCATAAAAGTAAATTTGTTTTTGCATATAACAATTATCTTAATGTTAAGTTATAGATGATACTATTCAATTTTTTTTTAGCAAACTCCAAATTATATACCACAAAATAATTAATATGTCTGTCCCTTTTTCAATTTTTTTCAGGTTGTTCCTCCCTTGTTTTATTTTGTTCTAACTCTATTTGTTTTCCAATATGTCCTAGTCTCGTTTTTTTTTAATGTTTTCTTGTACTTTTCTTCTTAACTTCTCTTCTTTTTTTAAAAAAAAAAAACAAATACACCCTCGTAATTTGTACTTGGAAATTTTTAAAATTTGTAACATTGTTCATTTATGGTTGAAACGTATGTTCCTTAACTCGAACTTTTTCTGGAGAAATCAAATCTTAGAATATAGAAGATAAAAAAATATTTAAATATTTATCTTAAGATTGAAATAAAAAAATTACCTTACAGTTAATTTATATAATTTCTATAACATCAAACTCTAAATTGATTATCCCTCAACAATGAGATGCAATGTAAACTTCTATAATTTCAAAGTAATAATATATATTTATATTCTTTAATATTTTAATCATTTATAATATTTCTTGGAATTTGAATATATCTTATTTGATTTTTTCTAAATTTTTCCCAGATAAATGGTTTATAGTCTTTGATGTTAGAAAGTATCAAAAATAGAAAATGACAGACCAAATTGCCCATGTTGCCTGCTTATTCCCTTTATTAATAGAGAGAATAAAAAAATAATATAATAACAGGGTATAGTGAAAATTATACCCTTAATCGACCATCTTCTCATTTCTATATATACTGTGAGATAATGGAATAGAGAAAAAAATTCAAACTTGGCTGCGTTGGTGTCAACGAATTCTAACAGTGAAACACCCGATTGAATTTCTTGATTATAAATCTTTCATTTATGAAGACTTGGTAGTGCAGAGTGGGTAATAATTAGGCAAATATTTATTCATTAAATTGATAATATATAGTATCATTTAACCATGGTTAAATAATAAGTGTGTGTGTGTATGAAGACTAATGCCATGCATTTATAAATTTATAGGGTAAACACACCCGACTGGAAATAAGTATTTTACTCAGTGACTCCAATAGCAAATGTAGTCGAAAGATTGAAACCAGCGGCAAAGCTCAGCTCCAAATTCCACAAAGCTAACTTGGTCGCCCAATCATCTCCAAATTCCATAAACTAGTGCTAATTATAACTAATTTTAACTCAAATTAAGTAGCTAGGGATACCTATAGTAATAATTGCATGTAAATACTGTTCAAAAACCGAAAAATACTCTAATATATTATATTGGAGTTACAACATAAGTATACTGGAGTTTTAGCATTAGTATATTGGAACTCCAGCATAGTCCAGCATAATATGCTGGAAGTTCATACACAGGTGCTCCAATCTCCAGTATATTATGCTGGAACTTTCCGCGTGTTGGAGTTCCAGCATAATATGTTCGAAGTTCATACACAGGTGCACCGATCTCCAATATGTTATATTGGAACTTTCTGTGTTGCAGCAAAATAATGGCTATTTTTCAATGACTTTGCAAACACTGATTATTTTTGAATGACCAGTACGAAAATTTACTAGTCCGTGCTATTTTTACAATAAATATTTTAACATAAATATATTATTTGAACAAAAATTATTGGGCACAACTCATATCTGGGTTTCTAACTCAGTTACGAACGAGATATCCAGCAACAAGAAGAAGGAAAAGGATTAAATAGAGAAACTCTCGAGCATTTGACTATCTCAAATGTATCGATATCAATGGTCCAAAGTTGTTTTCTAATGGATATTATCGGTGGCGTATTATTTCAAGTGGACATATTAGCGTGACAAAGTTTGCTCGTGATCATTATCACCAAATAAATTATTTAGCTTCTATATATGTATGTACATAATAATAAGTGTCACTTGTCAGGCCTTCACATTTAGCTGCCGAGCTCTACCTTTACCAAAGCATCTTTCATGATTATTCCTTTATTAATATAATAATATATCAAGTAGCAAAATATATATGGTTAATGTCTATAGTGCAAAAAGCCGCCACACCCCTATATAAACCCTTAAATCATGACAATATATTCAACAACAATCTTCTTACTAAAATGAGTCACTTAACAACTTGTTTAGTGTTCTTCCTCCTTGCCTTTGTGACTTATACTTATGCCTCCGGCGTATTTGAAGTTCATAACTATTATTGTCTTTGTGTTAAAACTAAAAAATCAAAAAAATTGTTAGAAGAAACAGAAAATATATATAAACGATAAGAAATATTCCGAGTCCATAATTTCCTTG
>ML301664.1:0-25614 GCA_005239505.1 Nicotiana paniculata
TATTTATAGTTTTAGAAAAGGTTAATTTTGTAAATTGAAAAAGTGTTAATTTTTAAAGAAAAAGGCCCAAAAAGGGGCTATTATGCAAAGGTGACCGTTGAGCAACAGATCCCTGCAAAGGTGACCGTTGCCCCTATTTTAATTGGGCCCCACACGTATAAAAAATTAAAAAAAAAAACAAAATTTATAGTCGTTGTACCGGGCCGGTTAACCCGGTAAAGTGTACTGTTCACTTTGACCAGGTTTGACCGGTCCGGTTAACCGGTAAAAAAATAAACGGATCAACCCCCTCTATCCCTCCTATCCGGCCCCACCCGGCCCCCTACATACAGGGCCGGTTCCGGTTTCGGTTTCAACCGGTCTAGGTCGGTCCAGTTCCGGGTCCACCCGGCCATAGACACCTCTAGGGTTAAGGTGCAAATTTAGTTAAGACAAGAATATACCTAGTCACCTCGCTTAACTACATGTCGTGACCTCAGAGTGTTCATAATAGATTGATTTCATAATGATATAGGTGTAATATGCTTTAATAGGCGAGTAGCATTTCGGAAGAATACTACAAGTCTAATTTAGCAAATTAACAACCATAGATAATTCGAATTAAGAAGAAATAATCTATATATTATTAAGAGGAGAGGAAAAATTCTTCACTAAGCCAAGTGGCAGCATCACAATAGGTCACTTGGCAAGTTAGGACAATGTTAGTTAGGTCAGATAATAATTAGTTTCAATTTTAATTTTAATTTTAAAATATATTAAATTATGCATAGTTTGTTGTTAATAATAGTTACTCTTTTTGAATTTGAATTTAAATATGCTTAACTACTATTTTTTATGGTAACAATAATTTTTTATATATTAAAAATTATTTATTCTAAAACTTATTCTATTTTAAATTGGGAAGTTGCCACCATGATATGATAGCATTTCGATTATATGTAAAATTCAAAATGAAGAAAATTAATTATAATAATACATTATAAAAATGTACAAAGATGAAAACAGAGATAATATGAACAATAAATAGTATTGAGAAGTAAGAAATATTACATTAAAAGAGTAGTGGACAATGATATTAAGCCAAGTGACGTGATATAAATTATCATATTAATTTCATATAGTTTAGTTATGAAATAGGAATTTTTACATTCCTATGCCATATAGGAAACTACATTACCCTCAATATTTAAGGTTTGATATAATTACATTTAGTATACCTAATTACCAATTATATATCATTAATGGGTTTTAAGGGTATTAATTACACTCCTAATTTAATGGTGCCGTATATTCCTTCTAATCCCTCTCCTCCCACGTTTCTCCATCCAATTCTCACACCTTCACCCACATTTTCCTCCCACACCCACGATTTCTGTATCAAAATACCATTATTTCTTCCATAGCCAAGGCACTGTCGGAACCTTTGCAATCTTGTCCCAATATTTTTGTACCAGGGGAAGATGAACACAAGCCTGGTCGATTTGATGGTTATGATTTCGGGTTCCTTCACATTAAGGTTTATCTCTCAGAGTTTGATTCTCAATATGTTCTTAGCTCGAACAGATCTTTTTATCTTTTTCTTTTGATGCTTCAATTGTTGGCAAAAGTCAATTTTCTTGTAACAGTTCATGGGAGAATTTTACTTAGGAAGATCTATCCCTTCATCATATTTTTTTGAATTCCATATTTAGCATAGCAGTTTCGTAAGGAGTAACAAGAGCATATAGGAGAATCACAGAATTGTAGCATAATTGAGATTTTCGATATAATTGTGTTTTTTGCAGAAGATTTATAGAAGATTTAGTCGTTTTTGATTTGTGAAAACAGAAAATAAAGCATCTACAGTCAGAATACAAATAATCTACAATTTATCTACAAAATATCTACAAACTGAGTATATTGAATTTTAATATCCCAATTCCCATTCAATTGTAGCATAATCGGGATTTTCGACATAATTGCATTTTTTGCAGAAGATTTGTAGAAGTTTTAATCGTTTTTGATTTGTGAAAACAGAAAACAAAGCATCTACAATCAGAATACAAATAATCTACAATTTATCTACAAACTAGGTACATTGAATTTTAATATTCCCAATTTCCATTCAATTGTAGCTTAATTGGGATTTTCGACATAATTGCATTTTTTGCAGAAGATTTATAGAAGTTTTAGTCGTTTTTGATTTGTGAAAACAGAAAACAAAGCATCTAAAATTAGAATACAAATAATCTACAATTTATCTACAGAATATCTACAAACTGGGTACATTGAATTTTAATATCTCAATTCCCAATCAATTGTAGCATAATTGGGATTTCGACATAATTGCGTTTTTTGCAGAAGATTTGTAGAAGTTTTAGTCATTTTTTATTTGTGAAAACAGAAAAAAAAAATATGTACAATCAGAATACAAATAATCTACAATATATCTACAAAATATCTATAAAATATCTACAAACTGGGTACATATTTGGACTCGACATGCTTCCTCTGAAATATATGTTTCACATTTTAGATATATATTTTTGTCCAAAACAGTACTATATTATCCACATTTTTCTTACTAACACGCATCTGCAATATTGTTACGTTAGACGTAAGTATTGACATCATAGAACAATTTGTATATTTTTAATTCTTTCAGTTGAGTTCCAAGTAATTAAATATTTTAAAAAGATGAGATTGAATCCACTAAAACCAGACAACTAATTAAGGAATTCCCAATATTAGCGCGCCTAAATAAGGAAGCCTACATCTACAATGATTCCTTATTTAATTAAATATTTGAAAGAATCTTTAATTCCCCAATATTAGCGCGCCTAAATAAGGAAGCCTACATCTACAATGATTCCTTATTTAATTAAATATTTGAAAGAATCTTTAATTCCCCAATATTAGCGCGCCTAAATAAGGAAGCCTACAGCTACAATAAATCCTTATTTAATGAATTGTCTATTTTTTGTAGAAATACTATTAGCATAGCGGGTAAAATATGCAAACTATGAACATATTTAGTAATATAATTTCCTATATGGTATAAGAACGAAAATTTTCCTATGAAATATTGTATTGAAAGTAAAATGCCAATTGAAATTCTGATCTATTAACACAATATAATATAATATAATATAATATACTAAAAGATAAATTATAATTTAAAATAATTAATATTCTTTAATATTGAACGTGTGTCGCACAAGTTCTAATATTAGTGAGAACTAAATAGGATAGATAAATCGGCCACAGATCTAGAATATTTATATCTACTGAATAAGCAACAATTTGTCCTTGTATTTTATTCATTTAGTTACTTATGACAACTTAGACTAATAACAAAATTCAATTTGGTGAACTCCAATACATATAGAATTTTAGTTGAATTGGTAAGTAGTTAATGATAAATATCTGTGGGCTCGATATTTTACTGTGAATCACTATACTGCTTATTGACCAAGTATATTTGTTTGTGCATTTTGGAACAACAAGAAACTATAATATTAACCGCTTTATTAGATTTAACTTTTTTTATTTAGTTATTCGAGTCTAATTTTTATTTTTGATCATGTGTCTAAATCTCATGTACTTTGCTTGAATACAATGTGTTAGAAGCTAAGATAGACTTCAAGACTTTGACCCGAGCCTGAAACAATATTTTGTGGAGGGTTGAGGATGCAAGAAAAACTAGTAACACACAAGCACTCATATAACTATCTGTTGAAATGGCAATGAACAATCACTGGCATTACATTTAATTTCACCTCCAATGTTGTTAAACTTAGGATTATCGAGCACTTTAAACTTAGACAAAGCATGATTATTCAGCTATTACATGCAATTAGTTAGTTCGTAAGACTACCACACGATAATTCGCAGCAGCATATTTCTGGAGATTAGTGACACCTACATTACTAATGCAGTCACGCCACATTATGTTCAACTCACACTCACTACAAAAAATCATACTTTTGTGAAAATGAAATCGCCACTAATGCATAGAATGTCGCCAATAAAACCAATTAGAAATCGTTACAATAAAATTTTCTTCACAAACAAAAATAACAAAATAGCTACAGTAATCATAAATATGGACCAGTCAAAATAACCAACTTGTATTAATTTACTAAAACGGTCCGCGGAGAGTAAAGCACAATCAGCAAATGAGATGAACCAGACATTTTACGTCTTTCCAGCGAAATGCACAAATGGTTAAAGAACGAAAATAGAGGAAATGGCCAATTTGCCCTTCTAAGCAGGACGACCCTAAGATCCTCTTGTTCTCGTTTATAAAAGCATATAACATATAATACATAAAATAAAATTAAGTAATGTATATATGTACCCTCTGCCCCAAATTTTATTTCACTTTTCGCTTTTCGAGATTCAAATATTTTAATTTTAACTATGTATTTGGACATAAATTTCTTTAATTTTTCGAAATAAAATTATTAGATTCGAGAACTTCATAAAAAGTATAATAAGATAAAATAAAAATAATCTAGTACATTTAAAAGACATATAAAAAATTATGATCAATATATAATAATTTGTTTGTCTATCTAAATCCGTACATCTTCACGTAAATGGAAATAAAGGGAGTACTAATACCCACGTACTCTTTGAGTCCAATTGACGAAAGTCAAAGCTGTAGACTCGGTAGCAGGGTGTAGCCAACCAAAATCTTTAAACTCAAGGAAATTAGTGCACTTTATGATGACCAATTTTAACAATGCAATGCCGCCCTTTAAACTCTAAACTCATTCTCCCAAGCATCGCCTCTTTAAGTTTTTTTGTTCACGAAACTTTTGTTTACATGTTACGATGAAGAAATACAGACCATATGGTCGACGTTTCATCATTCCCTCATTTTTCTGTATTATTTTCCTTTGCGTTCTAGCTTCTATCAATGAAATCGGATTTGATAGCTTTTTGAAAGTTGGTAGATGTGCTTTATCACAAACAACAATTAGTAATAATTCTTTTTCTGCTACAAACTTTCTTAGTGTAAATTCCTCTTCCTTGTCCACCAATAACGAAATACGAATTCTCATAGGAATTTTGACACTTCCCGATCAGTACCAAAAGCGACACTTCCTGCGTCTAATCTATGGAACACAACCTCCAATAATGGGTGCAAAAGTTGACATCAAGTTTGTGTTCTGCAATCTAACAAAAGAAGATCAAAAGGTATTAGTGGCACTTGAAATAATGCGCTACGACGATATCATCATCCTAAACTGCCAAGAAAATATGAACAAAGGTAAGACGTATACCTATTTTTCCAGCTTGCCAGAGCTATTTTCAGTCTCAGATGACCAGCCATATTATCCACCTTATCATTACGTGATGAAAGCCGACGATGACACGTACATAAGGCTCGAGAATTTGGTAGAATCTTTAAGGACACTGCCTAGGGAGGATTTGTACTACGGTTATGTTATTCCATGTCCTAGCATGAACCCTTTTGTGCACTACATGTCAGGCATGGGTTATTTAGTGAGTTGGGATATAGCAGAATGGATAAGAGGTTCTAATATTCCTAAAAATCATTTAGAAGGGCCAGAAGATAAGGTTTTTGGAGAGTGGCTCCGAGATGGTCACCGGGCAAGACATCGGTACAATGCCAAATGGTCTATGTACAATTTTCCCGAGCCGAAGACTAGATGCACGCACGAGCTGTGGCCGGATACCATTGCAGTTCATCTTCTGAAGAACCAAAAGAAGTGGATTCAGACACTTACTTATTTTAATGTCACTAGGGATCTTAAACCATCTAAGTTGTATCATATACCATAGGCAACCACGTCTTTTGTCCTCCCTTTTTCCTAGTTCCATAGTTTTTTTTTCCTTTTATTGGAGAATTTTGTGCTGATGATACAGGCTTTATAGTATTATTGCAAGCTGAAAAGAGAATAAGAACAAATTTTGCTTTTGAATTTGAAATGGGCAGGGGACAATTATCACTTTTTGTCTATATTTCCTTCATTGAAGCAGTACTATCCAATAGTGCTGCAATTATTACAATTGAAATGTCAATTACATTATATTAGTTCAACAGCACCTAGTTTATGTCCCAAACTAAGATGCGGTCCACTCAACTGATGCAACCAATAGCTCTTCGGGCAAAACAGCACAACTACTCACTATATTGAGAATCCCGTTTCAGAAGCTAGTCAAAGAGCTGATCATGTTTATGAAGTACTTCCTTTTAGCTACTCTTTAAATAATACTAGTACAATTCAGTGGTAATTTTAAGAGAGACCTCTGAATGCTAGTTCAGAAATTCTGGATCGGAGTCAATTAAGAGAACTGGGAACTCCCTCTGCCAAGAATACCGATTGCTACTAAATTAATTTTTTCAGATATAAGCTAAGTATACTACCTACCTAAGGTTCCGTATTGCATAAACATCAAAAAGCTTTATTTTATTTTTATGTGGAAATAAACTAAGAAGGAGATCCACTTCTTAGTTTATAAATAGAAGTATAGAACTGAGGCAAACAGTTCTTCCATTTCTCTACCTTTTTCCTCCTTTTCCTCTCCCTCACCCTTCCCCTTTGCGTATCCTTTGCTCATTTAGTCATGGGCCGTACAATTAGCCTTAGTCGCTGCAACATTACTATTATTACTATTATTAATATTTTTTTTTTTTTTTTTTTTTTTTTTTTNGCTTTAGAGTGAAATATGGTCATGGACTTTGTGCTACTTCTTTCCATCTCACGCAATACTTTTTATTTTTAGAGACGAAATCTCAATGTTATCGATACTCTCTCTCAATCCGATCAGGTGAATATTTTAAGTTGGACAAGCTAACTAGCTATAAGCAGTCGAATAGTCCACCATAATGATTTTCAATGTTCAAATGATTGCATTTATTAAGAGACCTTTTACCCCAATTGTACGATTTTCAATCTTAGTCTTTGTGGTCACTTTCCCAAAGGTCCTAATTAGCGAAATGTCACGATCTCAATTTCCCTTCGTATAATGTCGTGACGACACCTAAATTTTAAGATTAGGTAAGCCTAACAAACATGCGGAATAACTGAAATAATAAAAATTTAAAATCTCAAAACTTTAATTATATAAAATAAAATCTGCAACTCAACATGTACAACTCCCAAAACCAAGCGAAATATAAGTCACAAGTTCTAAGTAATAGACCTGAATAACCCTATACATCGATGTCTATAAAAGGAAATGAAACAAGGAAATCAAAATAGAAAAGACTCTAAGGCCCGCGGATGCTAGCAGGTATACCTTGAAGTCTCCACACTCGGACTCAAATCACTGATGCCTGGACTGGTAAGATGTACCTGGATCTGCACAAAAAGATGTACAGAAGCGTAGTATGAGTACACCACAACAATACGCAGTAAGTGCCAAGCCTAAGCTCAATAGAGTAGTGACGAGGTCAGGTCAAGGCCCGAATGAATAAAGGACTGAACAAACATAAGGCAGTGTAAAAATGATAGTAATGAAATTGAAACAACAAATAGCACATCAAGGTTAGCTACATGGAACTAAAACAATTAGTGCAACACGGAGAAAATAATTAATAATATGCTAAGGAAATAACAGCCAAAGACAAGTGCAAAAACGAAGAAACGCCAACAAGAGTCACTACCGAAGTACTGCGTCGCAGTATCAAATTACAAGAATAAATCACAGTCTCTCCTTATATCACCGCGAGAGCCTTTATATTTAGTTTTGAAAATTATTTTTTCGAAATAGCGTCCCGCGTTCTAGCCACCTTATCACACCGCATGACTTCTAGTAGTTCTCCTACTAACCACGCGTATCAAGACCACATTATCTCACCGTATGTGTATCAATATCACAATGTATTACAAATCGCACCTCAAGTGCCCAATATCACAACTTGCCGGAGAAACCAAACAATAACAGTAATTTCACAGTAAATAACCCATGGATCAACCACAAAGTACACAAGGGTCTCAACAATAACAATCAAAATGAACAACTCAAAAGAATGGTTATTTTACAACTTAATACTTTTCCTCAATGTGAAGCACGGCCCTTAAATCTATATACCAATTTCAATAACAAGATATTCCACGATTTTAACAACTTCAAGTAAAGACACTACTAAAATATCTGGTTTTAGTGACAGAACAATTCTGTGGCTAAACAAAAATATTCACCGCTATTCTCATTTAGCGACGGGTTAACGACATATTACCAAGAAATCCTACTATCTACGGTCGATTTAGTGATAGATTAGCGACAACATTTGCTTCTAATTCCAGTTTTTTTGTAGTGAGAATTCAACAATTAAGTAATGAATACAAAAAAAAAAGGAAACAAGAACCTCTACTGAACATGTAGGGCAATTAGCATGTAAGAGAATAAGACAAGTAGACATGTGAAAATAGACTAAGGATGATAACTCAATTAAGGCATGAAAGAAATCTTCTTATCTAAAATCGGAAATTTTAACATTTAGCCCCTGTACATACTCGTCACCTTGCGTACACGGCTTTCAATATCAAAATTAGCACAACCAAAACAAATCTTAAGGAGTAACTCCCTCACACATGGTTGGGCAAGTCACTTACCTGAAATCACGCTAAATCAATCCACTAGTAGGTCTTTTCCTCGATTATCCAACATCGAACGACTCGAATCTAGTCAAAACAACTTCATACCATAAATATAAAATATAGAAAACTAATTTGAACAATAAAATTACGATCTTTGCGAAGAAATAAAAAGTAAACTCAAAAAGTCAACTTGGGCCTGCATCTCGGAACCCGACCAAATTTATAAAATCCAAACACTCAATCGATAACAAGTCCAACAATACAAGAATTTACTCAAATCTGACCTCATATCGCCTTTGAAATCCTCAATTTTTAGCCTAAGAAGTTCTACCATTTCCCCCCAAATTTTCCAACTCAAATCTCTAATTAGATGATAAAAACAACAATAGATTCGTGTAATTTAACCAAAATCGAGTTAGAAATTATTACCCTAATCCTCTCTATGAAATTCTCCCTAAATTTTCCTCACACTGAGCTCTCTAAGTACAAAATATGAAATATGAACTAAACCCTCGACTTTGAAATTTAAATCTGTTGCCCAATGATTTACACATTGCGATCGTGGAAATCCCTTCGCGATCGCGTAACAAAAATTCTACCCAGCTCCAACTTACTCTTCGCGATTGCGTGGAACCAATTGCGAACGTGACAAACAAGATGCCTCAACTTCACGATTGCACCCCATGCCACACGATCGCGTAGCACAAATTTCCTCAGCCCCCAGCCTCGTCACTCCTTTTACACGAACGCGACATCCTTCATGCGTTTGCGATTCACTGAAAGCCAACCTTCCCCGTTTGTGTACCTCCTCTCGCAATTGCATAGTTAAAATTTCATCCAATTCGCAATCACGTTAATCCACTCGCGATCGCATATAAGGAAACTAGAAGCACCAGATTCAACAATCTCCAATGTTCCGAAATGCGCCGAACATGGTCTAAATTACACCCGATGCCCTCGGGACCTCAACCAAACATACCAACAAGTCTTAAAACATCATAAGAGCGTGCTTGAAGCGTCAAATCACATCAACCAACAATAGAATCACGAATTCCAAAACTAATGTCGATTCATACCAAAACAACTCCTATTGATTTAAAATTTTGCACACAAGTCATAATTGAAATTACGGACCTATTCCAACTTCCGGAGTCGGGATTCGACATCGATAACAATAAAGTCAACTCCTGGTCAAACTTCTCAAATCTTCCAAACCTTAAGTTCTCTAACTTCGCCAATTCACGCAGAAATGATCTACGAACCTCCAAATCCACATCCGGTCGCGCTCTTAAGTTTAAATTCACCATACGGAGCTATTGGAATTGTCAAAACTCCATTCCGGAGTCATCTACTATAATGTCAAACTACGGTCAACTCTTTCAACTTAAACCTCTATCTTAGGGACTATGTGTCCCTTTTCACTCGAAACTTTCCGGAACCCGAAACCAAGAACCCCCGCAAGTCACGTAACCACAATATAGCACAGATGAGGAAATAAATAAGGGATTAGGGCTTATACAAACAAAAAAGGCTGGGTCATTACATCTTCCCCATCTTAAAACAAACGTTCCTCCTCAAACAAGTGTAGAGACATACCTGAAGTGGTGAAAATATGAGGATAATGGATATGCATATCATTCTTGGTCTCCCAAGTCACCTCCTCGATTGGCTGACCCCTCCACTAAAACTTCACTAAAGCAATGTTCTTCGACCTTAACATTCGAACCTTCCTGTCCAAAATGGCCACCAACTCCTCAACATAAGATAAATTCTTGTCCAACATGATTGAGCTGAAATCCAACACATTAGATGGATCACTGTGATAATTTTGTAGCATTGAAACATGGAAACTGGATGAACTGCAGTTATACTAGGTGGTAGTGCAAGCTTGTAGGCAACCTCTTCAATCCTCTGAAGATTCTCTAAAGGTCCGATATACCTAGGGCTCAACTTTCCATTCTTCCCGAACCTCATAACACTCTTCATTGGCAAAACCCCGAGCAAGACCCGCTCCCCAACCATGAACCTTTCGATTCGCATAACTCTCCTGTCTAGATTGGATTGTGCGAAGCCGGACTTGAATCAATTTAACCTTTTCCAAAGCATCCTGAACCAAGTCTGTATCCAATAGACTATTCTCACCCGGCTCGAACCAACCCACCGGAGACCGACACTGCCTCCCATACAAAGCCTCGTACTAAGCCATCTGAATGCTCGACTGGTAGTTGTTGTTGTAGGCAAACTCCGCAAGCGGCAAAAATTAATCCCAAGACCCCCCAAACTCCATTACACACACACGAAGCATATCCTCCAGTATCTGAATAGTGTGATCATATTGTCCTTCCGCCTGAGGGTGAAATGTTGTACTCAACTCCACCTGCATGCCTAACTCACACTGTACGACCCTCCAAAACCGCGATGTAAACTGCATACCCCGGTCAGAGATGATGGATACTGGCGTGCCATGAAGTTTGACAATCTCGTGAATATTAACCTGAGCCGGTAGTTCCAAAGAATAAGTAGTCACCATTGGAATGAAATGAGCCAACTAGGTCAACCCATCAACAATCACCCAAACTGCATCAAACTTTTTCTAAGTCCGTAGGAGCCCAACAACAAAATCCATAGTAATCCGCTCCCATTTCCACTCTGGAATCTCTAGCCTCTAAAGCAATCCACCTATCCGTTGATGCTCATACTTCACCTGCTAACAGTTTAGGCACCGAGCTACATATTCCACTATTTATTTCTTCATCCTCCTCGATCAATAATGCTGCCTCAAGCCCTAATACATCTTGGTGGCACCCGGAAGAATGGAGTACCGCGAACTGTGAGCCTCTTGAAGAATCAGCGCACGCAAACCATCTACATTGGACACACATAGCTTGCATTGCATCCATAACACACTGTCATCCCCAATATTGACCTCCTTGGCATCGCTGTGCTGGACCGTGTCCTTGAGGACAAGGAGATGGGGATCGTCATACTGACACTCTCTAATACAATCATATAGAAACGACAAAGAAACCTCACAAGCCAAAACTTGACTCAGCTCTGACACATCCAATCTAACAAACTGGTTGGCTAAGGCCTAAACATCCAATTCTAATGTTCTCTCTGTTGTCAGTAGATATGCTAATTTGCCCAAGCTCTATGCCTTGTGACTCAAGGCATCGACCACCACATTAGCCTTCCGAGGATGATATAGAATGGTGATATCATAGTCCTTAAACAACTCTGGACATCTTCACTGCCGCAAGTTAAGATTCTTTTACTTGAACAAATGCTGCAGACTCCGGTGGTCGGTATAGACCTCACAAGGGACACCTTACAAATAGTGCCGCAAAATCTTCAAGGCATGAAAAATAGCTTCTACTCAAGGTCGTGGATAGGATAGTTGTTATCATGCACCTTCATCTGTCTAGACGTGTAGGCAATCACCATACCATCCGGCATCAACACCGTGTTGAGACCAATAAGAGACGCATCACAATATATAGTGTAAGACCCCAAACCCGTTGGCAAGACCAACACTGGGGTTGTAGTCAAGGCAGTCTAGAGATTTTGAAAGCTCTCCTCACACTCCTCAGTACACTTGAAAGGAGCACCATTATGGGTCAGTCTGGTCATAAGTGCGGTAACAGATGAGAAAACCTCTACAAATTAACGATAATACCCTGCCAAACCAAGAAAGCTAAAGATCTCAGTAGCTGAAGACAATTTGGGCCAACTCTGAACTGCTTCAATCTTCTTCAGATCTACCTTAATCCCCTCATTCGACACTACATGACCCAAAAATTCCACAGAATCAAGCCAGAATTCACACTTTGAAAATTATGCATACAACCTCTTTTCTCTCAAGGTCTGAAGCACGGTCCTCAATTACCACTCATGATCCTCTCGGCTTCGGGAGTACAACAGAATGACGTCAATAAACACAATGATGAACAAGTCAAGATAGGTTCAAAATACACTGTTCATCAAGTGCATGAATGTTGTTGGGGCATTGGTTAGCCCAAATGACATCATAAGGAACTCGTAATGACCATATCGAGTCATGAAGGTAGTCTTTAGGATATTTGGCTCCCGAATCTTCAACTGATGATAGCCTGAATGCAAGTCAATCTTGGAGAACACTATAGCACCCTGTAGCTGATCAAATAGGTCATCAATGCGTAGCAATAGATACCTATTATTCATTGTAACCTTGTTCAACTGGTGATAATCAATACACATGCATATAGAACTATCCTTCTTCTTTACAAACAAGACTGGAGCACCCCAGAGTGATACACTGGGCCGAATGAAACCCTTATTAAGCAAATCATGCAAATTCTCCTTTAACTCCTTCAACTATTGTGGGGCCAGTGATATGGTGGAATAGAAATGGGCTGAGTGCCCAGTAACAAATCAATACCAAAATCGATATCCCTGTCGTGCGGCATGAACGTGAAGAACTACCGAAAATACATCTGGATAATCCCTCACTACCAAAACTGAATTAACAGTAGGAGTATCAACACTAACATATCTCACATATGCTAGATACACATCACATCCCTTACCAACCATATGTTGTGCCTTAAGGAAGACACCACCTGCTAGGAACATAATCTAAAGTACCTCTCCACTCCAACCGCGGCAAACCCGACATAGTCAATGTCACCATCTTTGGCGTGACAATGAAGGATAACTTGATAGGGAGACAACCAGTCCATGCCTAAAATAACATCAAAATCTACCATAGTGTGCAACAATAGGTCCGCTCTGGTGTCAAAACCACCAGGAACAACTAAACACGATCGAAACACGGTCAACAACAAGGGAATCTCCATAGGTGTGGACATATAGATAGGGGAACCCAGATAATCACGGGATATATCCAAATACAGATCAAAATAAGACAATACATAGGATTAAGTGGAGCCTGGATCAAATAAGACTGATTCATCTCTATGACAAACCGGAACAATATCTATGATAAATGAGTCGAATGCAACTTCCTCCGTCCTAGAAAGAAGAGCATAATATCTGGCATGTCCTCTCCCTATAGGGCGACCTCTACCTACTCGACCTCCACCTGTAGCTGGCTGTGCAGGTGGAGTGGCAACTTGTGCAGTAACCACTGGTTGAGAAGCCTGAGGGCCCCGTAGTATACGCGGGGCCTGAGTAGTCTGTGGAGGTGCACCCCTCCTGAGTCTAGGGCAGTCCCTCACCATGTGACGAGTGTCACCACACTCAAAACAATCCCTTGGAGGACGTGGCTACTAGAACTGGAGCAGGCCTTATCGGCTGGATTGACCGCTGAAAGCACCTCGTGTAGGAGGTGCACTAGACAGTGGCGGTGAATAATGGGGAACCTGAGGCCTGAGAGTAGCTGCAATATCGCTGGAAGCTGGAAGTGCTGAATGAACAAGGCGGCTCACATAGCCCCTACCATGACGGGATACAACTGCGGCACATGCACCACTGTATGTGCAAGAATATAGAGGCCTCTTGGACTCTCTCTCCTCTCTCTCACGAGCCCACATACCCTCCAATCTCCAAGCGATCTCCACTACCTGCTGGTATAGGATGTCCATATTTATCTCTCGGGCCATGCTGAATCTGATACCATGGTTGAGCCACTCGATAAATCGATGAACTCACTCTCTAGCAGTAGCAATCAAGGTTGGTTCATGCATGTACAAATCACTGAACCATACTACATACTATGATACAGTCATAGAACACTGGCATAACTGCTCAAACTCGGTGTGCCATCCCTTGACCCTATGTAACAAGCTCTCTCAAGAACATATCTGGGAACTGGTCCTAGGTGAGTGAAGCTTCCTCGATCGAGTTGCCCAACACATACGCTCGCTACCACTGATAAGTCTCTCCTTTAAGCTGGAACATAGTGAAAGAAACCACACTCGAATCTACAATACCCATAGTATGGAGGATACAATGGCTATCCTCAAGAAAATCCTAGGCATCTTATGAAACCAACCCACTGAAAGTAGGAGGGTGGTACTTCTTGTACCTCTCGAGCCTGAGCTACTCCCTCTTTGAAGTTTCTGCCCTAACCTCGGGCTAAATTGAGGCTACCGGCTGCACTGGTATGACCTCTGGGTCCCGGTCAACCTAGACCCCCTAGTTACGGGCGGCAGGAGTTTGTGCTCCTCCCATGGCCTGAGATGTGGCAGGAGCAAGTGGGATCAACCCTACCTGAGCTAAGTGCCAAACATGCTCAAAAATTAAGCGAGGGTATCCTGAAGTGCTGGGGGGTACTAACAGGCGTCTCAGGTGCCTGCTCTCCAAGTGGAGCTACTGGTGGCTCCTCTGTAGCAGCTCGTGCGGGTGCTCTGGATGTACCATGTGGACATCCTCATCCTCTACCATGGCCCCGGCCTCTCGCGGCTCTAGCAGGGGGCGCGGGTATCTGATCACCAGATCCAGCTGTGCATGTCCTCACCATCCGTGAGAGAATAAAAAAATAGAGATTTAGAATTCCGAAGTCAACAAGTTCGCATTATAAGGAATCAAGGAAGTGAAAATTTTCCTAACAGTTCCATAGCCTCCCGAAGATAAGTCCATACGTCTCCGTACCGATCTGTGAAACTCTACTAAACTTGCTTGTGACTCATTATGAATCTAGAGCTCTGATACTAACTTGTCACGATCCCAATTTCTCTCTGTAGGATGTCGTGATGGAACCTAGTGTATACGACTAGGTAAGCCTAACAAAAATGTGGAATAATGAAATAATAATAATTTAAAATCTCAAAACTTCAACAATTATACAAAATAAAATCTGCAACTCAATATGTACAACTCCCAAAACCCGGCGAAATATAAGTCACAAGCTTTAAGTAATAGTATTGAATAATCCTATACATCAATGTCTATAAAAGGAAATGAAATAAGGAAATCAAGGTAGAGGGGGACTCCGAGGCCTGCTGACACTGGCAGGTATACCTTGAAGTCTCCACGCTGGACTCAAATCATTAATGACTAGACAGGTAGGATGTACCTGGATCTGCACACAAAGATGTGCAGAAGCGTAGCATGAGTATAACACAACGATACGCGATAAGTGCCAAGCCTAACCCTGATAGAGTAATGATGAGGTCGGGTCAAGGTAACTACTGGAATGAATAAAGGACTGAACAAACATAAGGTAGTGTAAAAATGACAGTAATGAAATTGAAACAACAAATAGCATATCAAGGTTAGCTGCACGGAACTAAATCAAATAGTGCAACACGGAGAAACCAATTAATAATATGTTAAGGAAAGAACAACCAAAGATAAGTGCAAAAATGGAGAAATGCCAACAAGAGTCATTACCGAGGTACTGCCTCGTAATCTCAAATCACAAGAATAAATCACAATATTTCCTTATATCACCACGGGAGACTTTACATTTAGTTTTGAAAATCATTTTCCCGAAATAGCATTCCGCATTTTATCCCACCTTATCACACCGCATGACTTCTAGTAGTTCCCCTACTAGCCACGCATATCAAGCCCACCTTACCTCATCGCATGCGTTTCAATGCCAAAACCTTATACCACCGCATGTGCATCAATATAATAACGTATTACAAATCGCACCACAAGTGCCCAATATCACAACTTGCCATAGAAACCAAACAATAACAATAATTTCACAGTAAAGAGCCCATGGCTCAACCACAAAGTACACAAGGGTCTCAACAATAACAACCGGAATGAACAACTCAACAAATTGGTATTTCACAACTTAATACTTTTCCTCAATGTGAATCATGGTATTTGCATCTCAATACCAATTTCAACAACAAGATATTCCACGATTTTAACAATTTTAGGTAAAGAGTTCAACAATTAAGTAATGAATACGGAATAAAGGAAACAATAACTTCAACTAAACATGTAGGGCAATTAGAATGTAAGAGAATAAGACAAGTAGACATGTAAAAATAGACTAAGGATGATGAATATAGCATGTTAGGATAACTCAATTAAGGCATGAATGTAATCTTCATAGCTAAAACAAGAAATTTCCACATTTAGCCTGTGTACACACCTGTCACCTTGCGTACACGACTTTCAATATCACAATTATCACAACCAACACAAATCCTAAGGGGTAATTCCCCCACGCAAGGTTAGGAAAGTCACTTATCTCAAATCACGCTAAATCAATCCACTAGTAGGCCTATTCCTCGATTAGCCAACACCGAACGGCTCAAATCTAGCCAAAACAACTTCATACCAAAAATATAAGCGATAGGAAACTAATTCGAATAATAAAATTATGATCTTTGCGAAAAAATAAAAAGTCAACTCAAAATGTAAACCCGGGCTCGTGTTTTGGACCCTAACCAAATTTATAAAATACGAACATCAATTCAATAACGAGTCCAACCATACAAGAATTACTCAAATTCGACTTCGTATCGCTTTTCAAATCCTCAATTTTTATCCTAGGAAGTTTCTACCATTTTTTCCCAAATTTTCTAATTCAAATCCCTAATTAAGTGATAAAAACAATAATAGATTCGTATAATTTAACCAAAATCTAGTTAGGGATTCTTACCCCAGTGCTCTCTCTAATAATATCCCGAAATTTTGCCTCACACCGAGCTCTCTAAGTCCAAAATATGAAATATCAAATAAACCCTCGACTTTAAAACTTAAATCTGTTGCCCAGTGATTTACACATCGCGATCGCGGAAATCCCTTCGCGACCGCGTAACACAAATTTTTCCCAACTCCAATTTACTCTTCGCGATCGCGTGAAACCAATTGCGAACTCGATAAAAGAGGTGACTCAACTTCGGTATCCTACTCCAAGCCACGCGATCGTGTAGCACAAACTGCCTCATCCCCCAACCTCGTCATTCCTTTTCTGCAAATGTGACCTCCTTCATGCGTTCGTGATTCAATGAAAGCCAACATTCCGCGTTTGCGTACCTCCTATCACGATCGCATAGAGCAAATTTCCTCTAGTGCCTAACTACTCTTCGCGATTGTGTTAATCCACTCGCGATTACGTATAAGGAAACTAGAAGCACCAGATTAAGCAATCTTCAATTTCTGAAATGTGTCGAACATGGTCAGAATTACACCCGAGGCCCCCAAGACCTCAACCAAACATACCAAAAAGTTCTAATATATCATACGGACATGATCAAGGTGTCAAATCACATCAAACAACACTAGAATCACGAATCGTGCATCGATTCAAGCCTAAAGAACTTATGAACTTCTGAATTCCAAATCTAATGTCGATTCGTACCAGAACAACTCCGATTGACTTCAAATCTTTCACACAAGTCATAATTGATTCGACCCCTATACCAATAAAGAAAACTCTGGATCAAACTTCCTAAATCTTACAAACCTTAATTTACCTAACTTCGCCAATTCACGTCGAAATGACCTACGGACCTCCAAATCCGCATATAGTCACTTTCCTAAGTCTGAAATCACCATAGAGAGCTATCAGAACCGTCAAAACTCCATTACGGAGTCATCTACTCAAAAGTCAAACGACGGTCAACTTTTTCAACTTAAACCTCCAACTTAAGGACTATCCTCTTTCACTCCGAAACTTTCCCGAACCCAAAACCAAGCACCCCAGAAACTCATGTAACCACAATATAACATAGAGGAGTCAATAAATAGGGGATAGAAGCTATTACTCTCAAAACAACTAGCCGGGTTGTTATACGAAAAGGTCATGACTTGTCATGACCCAAAACCACCATCCGGTTGTGACGACGCCTAACTTACTTGTTAGGAAGGACAAGCATAACAAGAACATAACATGATAACAAAATATTTGAAATAATACTAGTCTAAGTCAAATATCATAAATAAACTGTGTCAATACATGAAATCTCCCAGAACTAGTAATACAAAGCCATGAGCTCTATAATAGAAAATACAAGTATGAAAATACGAAATAGAAATATTGTATGAACAACAACAATACTAATTAAAATGGAATAGATGTCCAGGACCGTGATCAAAATACAACTCTACCTCGTCTCTTTGCAGCTTACAACAACTACGAACAATTATTAACTAAGTCCAACATCTAGATCTGCACAATTAAATGGTGAAGGTAGTATAAGTACAACCGACTCCATGTTTGAACAGGAGGTTTGACTACTATAATATCTAACATGATTCTAATAGCTCACAAAGGGGTACAAACATAAGAAACATGATAGCAAGAAGCATATCATTCAAGTTATGGTATACATTAGCTTAAGAACTACCCTAAATATGGATAAAAACTCGGTGCACACACATGGGATCAACCCCTTGCATGTGCGCCACCCTTACCACATAGCCGACATAAATAACTCAGGAAACTAGTGCCTCAACCAAGTATAGGAAAGATACTTACCTCAAACAAACCAATTCAATACTCTAAAATACATTGCCGCGCGAATCAACCTTCGAACGCCTCGAATCTATCCAAAAGGTAACTCAATAACATCAAATAAGGCCATAGGAAACGATCCAAAATAATAAAGCATTAATCTTTATACAAATATGCAAAGTCAATAAAAAAATCAACCTACTACTTGGAACCCGACAAAAGTCACATATCCCGAATTGACTCTAAATCGAGGTTCAAATCCCAAACAATGACTCTCCAATATCTAGTTAAAAAACCCTAATTTTATCTCTTAGATTTCATCAAAAAAAGACTAAAATAAAGAGTAAAATCATGATTAATAATCAAATCCGAGTTAAAAGAACTTACTCAATCCAAATGAATGAAAATTACCTAAAATATCGCCCCAACACGAGCTCCCAATCAAAACATATGATAAAATAAGTCAAGCCCTCGATTAAGAATACTCTGCCCAGTTCTTTCCACTTCTACGGAGAATTCCACACATCAGTGATCTCACTTCTACGAGCCCAGGCTCGCATCTGCGAAAGTCACTAGCTCCCCGACCCTCCGCTTCTGCAAAGCACTCTCGCTTCTCCGACCAAACCAGCGCACGTGCGCGTGTGCACCTGCGCCCAGAGCTTCGCACCTATGGAACATTGTTGCCTTCTGCCTTCCTTTGCATCTGCGGACTCGCACCTATGGAGAAAATCTCGCAGGTGCAAAACACCAATAACAGAATTGCTAAACAAGGTTAAAATGATCCAAAACTCATCCAAAACACACCCGAGGTCCCCGGGAACCCGTCCAATCACTCCAACAAGTCCCAAAACATAAAACAGACCTACTTGAGGTCTAAAACCCCACAAAATAAAACTAAAATTACCAATCACGCCTCAATTAAAGACTAATAAACTAATCAACTTCCAAGCTTTCAAAACTCATGACGAACCACATCTAACCACCTCAACATGGCCTCAAATTTTGCACACAAGTCCCAAAGGACATAATGAACCTATTCCAACTTTCGGAACAATAACCCGAACCCGATATCCAAAAATTAACTCCCGCTCAAATCTATGAACTTTTTGAACCTTCAAATTTTCAACTTTCGACGATTAGAGCCAACCCGACATACTCCTAAGTACAAAATCACCATACGTTAGAACAAAAAAAAACACAATCTGAGGTCGTTACATAAAAGTCAAACCTTAGTCAACTCGTACAACTTAATCTTCCAAAATAAGACAAAGTGTCTTAATTCGCTCCAAAACCTCCCCGAAACCAATCCCAACGACCCTTAAAATCACCATATATCGAATACACATACGGGGAACATCAAACAACAGAACAAGGTCAAAATACACAAAATTACCAGCCAAGTCAATACATGATATTCATGCAAGAAAGGAAAGGTCCTCCCCAAGTGCTGGCCGCACTTGGCCCTATTTCAGCTATTAAAATTCTATTTTTGCTCCATACAATGCTTAAACTCACCCCGAATCTCTCGGGTCCTATTCCAAACTATCCCAATTAGTCAAAAAAATATTATATAAACCTAGTTTTCAAACATGAAATGAAGCGCTAAAACTCAAAGTGAGAGGTTGGATCGCTACAACACATGTTCAGAACTAGTCTTAATAAAAGCAAACGGGCGTTATATGAACGAACAAAATAGGGATATTTACATTGTATGTCCTATATATGTAGTTATTACCATAAATAAAACAACTCTTGAAGATCCCGACTGTAAGACCCTTTATGAGTAAGGTTAATCGAAGGCCGGGGAAAGTTTATTGGCAAGAGGGAACCATTTCTCACCCAGCCCTACCTACCCAATGTATTCGAGGGAGAGGCTGGAACCGAAAAAGACCAGGTTCCACACATATGAGACAGGTAGAAGGTATGGGACGAGCAGTTTCTTGAAGAGCGAATTCGATCCTATAGTCGTCTTCTTATAGCATGTTTTAAGGGAAACTTCAATTTTTGGTAACAACTATGAATATAACCATTAGTAAAAAAATAAATGCACTTAGAAAGCACGTAAGTTCATAACCATATTCTAGGAAAGGTATTATAAATATTAAGACTCTAAACAAACACTATACATAAAAGACTCATCAACAACTCCCTACAACTATGTGCCTTTTTTGACATTCTAAGTGAACTTATTCTTTATATAACCTCCTATCTAATATTTTTTCCACGACCTGGCCGGTCATTTTGTATTTTGATCCCCGTTCTCCTATTTGATTTTTTTTCAATTTTTGTTTGATATTTTGTGACTTGCGGGGATGGTTGGTTTTGCTTCTGAAAGGTTTTGAAGTGAATTGGAACACTTAGTTTCATCCTTGGAAGATTAAGTTGTAATAACTGACCAAGGTTTGACTTTTAGGTAGACGACCTCATTTTGGTGATTTGATAGTTTCAGCACGTTTATATGGTGATTTTGGACTTAGGCATATATCCGGATTTGGTTTTGGAGGTTCCTAGTGTTTTGGCTCTAATCATCAAAACTTGTAAATTTGAAGGTTCGAAAGCTCATATGTTTGACCGAGAATTGACTTTGATGATATCGGAATTGGATTGTTGTTCTGGAAGTTGAAATAGGTTTGTTTTGTCATTTGAGACTTTTCAGCAATGTTTGGTTGTAATGTGAATTGGTTAGGCTTGAATCGGACGATTGGCTTGAAGTTAGAAGTTCTTGAATTGGAGAGAAGTTCAATTTGTGTTTGGACCTTTGATTCATTGATGTGATGTTATCATATATGTCTGGAGGATTGGTTTAAATATGAATTGTGTTTATGAACTTTCTGCTGTGGTTGGATTGAGTCTCGAGTGGTTCGAGTGAGTTTTGGACCACCCGCAACATAGTTGGGATTGCAGAATTCTGCTGGTGTCTGGTGTGCTTCGTGATGACGGGGAAGGATTTGGGGTCAGGATGGTTTTGATATTCCCATTCGCAAGTTGAAGATCATGTTTGCATAGAGCTGTGGCTTATGGTCTTTGTTGTCGTGCCCTTGGAGTTTATTCCGCATAGAAGGGACGCCGACTGGGGCTGGCTAGAGCTTGGCCTTGCGATTGCTGGAGAGGGCTCACGTTCACGTATTCCAAGGGGAATATGTGCATCGAGTTTGTGATGGTTATTCCACGTTCACAATGCATGTTGTTTCATGTTTATGCTTTACGAACTCAAGGCAGTGACCGCATTCACAAAGGGTAGTGCTAGGAAAACTATATAAAGTTCTAATTTTAGGATTTTAGCTCATTCTCTCATATTTTGAATTCTAGACTTGGAAAGGGATGATTTTTGAAGGACGAGTTCATGCAAAACTTTGGCGTAAGTAATTTTTATTCAATTTAGATGTTATTACAAGAATCTACATGGTTTATTAACACTTAAAATATGGAATTTTGAGAGAATTGTTTTTTTTTTAGGGGGGGGGGGGAGGTTCCTACAACTTAAGAGAGTGAAAATTGAGGATTTGGAGGTCCATTTGGACTTGATTTTGGAATCTAATAACATATTGGACTCGTGGGGTTATGGGTAGTCGGCATCTACCCCTTGACTCGGGTTTTGACCATGTGGTGCCGGGATGATTTTGGTTGACTTTTTGAGAATTGTGTAAAGTTTGAAGTTTAATTGTTTGGAATTGATTCCTATAGATTTATTTGGTGTTATTGAATTATTTGTGGATAGATTCGATCCATTCAGACGTCGATTTGCGAGGGACAAAATTTTTGAAGTATTGATTTGGATTATTTGAGATAAGTATCTTGCCTAGGGACTAGTTGCTTGAATTATTGATGATGACTATGTTTCGAGAGTGAAACACGTGTGAGGGATGAGCGTGTGTGTGTGAATCCCGTTTTCATCCATGCTTGGGGTAATGTTTAGGCTATGTTATGCATCATATAAAAAACTAAGCTTCATGCTATCATGATTCATATGCTTGTACCCCTTTAGTAGAGTCTTGCAGGTCAGTTTTGAGATGTCTGTATTTATCTTCAAGAGGCTACTGAACTATTAGGAAAACTATCCTTTCTTTCATTCGTTATCGTGCAAATCTTTTTATTCCAAAGTTTGAACCTTTGATATTCTATTCTCTCATAGATGGTGAGGACATGTTCTACTGGATCAACTGAGAATGAACCAGTGCCCCTTGTTTGAGCTGCATAAAGTCGGGGCCAAGGTAGAGGCTGAGGTGGGGCACATGCTGCAGTTAGAGCCCCTGCTAGAGCAGCAGTGGTGGATCCACCAGTAGCTCCAGTTGAGGAGCAGGAGCCCAATCATGTTGAGTAGGTAGGACCTGCTCGGGAACTTGAGGGGCATATTACTACACCATGACTTCAGGAGACTTTGGCCCACATTATGAGTATGTTCAAGAGCTTGGCTCAGGAAAGAGTGATTCCAGTTGCACCAGCTACTTCACAGCTGGGGGAGGAGCCCAAGCTTCAGTTACACGTATGCTAGAGCACCTAACTCATGTTTATCAGATGGGTTTTATGCCGGTGCAGCAAGTAGTTGCAGTACAACCCGAGATAGGGGCGATCGTGTTTGCTGAGGAGCAGAAGAGGTTGGAAATGTTTCAGAGACTTCATCCCCTCCATTTTTGTGGAGGAGCTTCTGAGGATGCGTAGGGTTTCTTGGATCAATGTCATCAAATTCTGCGTAGTTTAGGTTTCGTGGAGTCGAACAAGGTTGAGTTTACTACCTTTCAGTTGATGGGGCTGGCATACAGATGGTGGCAGACTTATGAGGCAAGTAGTTCTGTTGTGTTACGACTCCAAAATACCACCTTCGGAATCATTATGGCACATAGTCTCTAAGACTAGGTAAGCCTAACACACAATGAGAATTTTGCAGAATTAACGACTAAGCTATTAGGTTAAACTAATAAATAACATTATGAAACCAAAAATGGAACAACAATCATACAACTCCAAAACTAGTGGAACTGAGCCATAAGATCTACTGAAATGTACTAGGAACCACTGTTACAATAATGTTCAGAAACAAAAGAAAACAGTAGCATAAATTCACTAAAAGGTGACTCCGAGGCCTGCGTCCGACACGGGCAGAGGCACCTGGATCTGCAAAGAATGTGCAGACGCGTAGCATGAGTACACCATAACAGTACCAAGCATCAAGACTAACATCGGTGGAGTAGTGACGAGGTCAATCAAGACACTTACTACACATAGAAACATGTGCAGAATATTAATATAAGGCTAACAATGGATGTAAATTCAATAAGTGACGACAAAGAGTGAACCTATGATAAACAACAAATGATCAAACACAGTCAAGATACAAGTGAAATAAATTAAGAAAAAACAATAACCGTTCAAATCAACAAGTTGTTCCAACATAGAATGTACAACAAGAATCGCACCGAGGTACAATACCTCATATTCACATTTCACAAGTCATAATCACAATCTTCCTTATATTGCCGCGTGAGCCTTGAATTGATACTAAACAAAACATTTTTCCTGAGATAGCTTCACGTGTTTTATCCCCCTTATCTTACCGTGTGTGCTTCAAATGAAGTAATTTCCCTTACTAGCAACATGTGCACAAATCCCACCTTATCTCGCCGCATGAGCATCAATATCACCACCCTTATACCGCCGCATGCGCATCACATCACAACACAATAATCTACTTACACCACATGTGCCCGTATGCCACAACATTTCCACAAAAACAATACAAATATCACCACAACACATAGCCCACGTCTCAACCAAAATGTGTACAAGAATCTCAATAACGAAAAAATGAAAGGGAAATTAACTCAACAAGGAAAGACATTCCAATAACCAACGACTTCAACCACAAAACATGTTATTAGCTCTCAATACTACAACTTCAATTAAATGCATAGAATAAACTCAACGATGAAAGATATGAACATGTAATAACAAACTCAATTAAATGAATATAAGAGTAAACTCGATAAGAAAGATAGAAATTTTAATAACATCTTCAATTAAATGCATATAATAAGAAACTTGATGATGAGAGATGGAACATGTAATATCAACTTCAATTAAATACATATACGAATGAACGTGACAAAGAAAGATAGAACATGAGGTAACAACTTCAAATAAATGCGTATAAGAAGCCTAAAAGTCCTAATCGGTCAATTTCCACATATAAGCCCCTGTACTAGGGGTGTTCAAAACCGATCCGAAATCGAAAGCCGATTTGAAACCGAAGCTTAATGGCTTATTGGTATCGGGTTAACGATTTAATGGGCGGGGAACAGATTGAATTTTTTTTATTATTTGGGGGCGGATTATTCAATTTTCTTAACGGATAATCCGTTAACCCGTTAAGAATATATATATATATATAATTTATTTTTATCCATATATATAAAATATAAAAAACCTTTCCAGTTTCCACAAAGTTCCAGTACTCTGTCTCTATCTACTCTCTAAAACGTAAGCCAAAACTCAAAAGCCCAAAACCGTAATGCCTAAACCTAACGCCCCTCTCGTCATAGCCAGAGCAGTACCCTAACGCCTCTCCCTCAGTCCCTCTCGCCATTTCGGCTCTCGCCTCTCCCTCAGTAGTCAGTCCCTCAGTCCCTCTCGTCGTCTCGCCTCTCCCTCTCGCCATAGCCAGAGCAGCAGAAGGTAAGTTTCTTTTCTTATTGATGT
>ML301664.1:25908-36963 GCA_005239505.1 Nicotiana paniculata
AATTTATTTTTATCCATATATATAAAATATAAAAAACCTTTCCAGTTTCCACAAAGTTCCAGTACTCTGTCTCTATCTACTCTCTAAAACGTAAGCCAAAACTCAAAAGCCCAAAATCGTAATGCCTAAACCTAACGCCCCTCTCGTCATAGCCAGAGCAGTACCCTAACGCCTCTCCCTCAGTCCCTCTCGCTGTTTCGGCTCTCTCCTCTCCCTCAGTAGTCAGTCCCTCTTGTCGTCTCGCCTCTCCCTCTCGCCATAGCCAGAGCAGCAGAAGGTAAGTTTCTTTTCTTATTGATGTCTTTAAAAACAAAGAAAAGATACATTTGATTTGGGTTCACTGCATCTCCTTAACGATTCTGGTTCTACCTATTCTTTTCCTTCGCTTGTATACTAACGATATATTCGAATTGATGGGTATATCAATCGTTTCAATTACTTTGGCTAATGCGAATGTCTCTTCAGAATAAAAGATTGGAACATGTGCAATCCTAGCTGATTTTGATTAAATCAGTCAAATCCTTTCGGAGAAAACAATGTTCAATATGAATACTCAATACTGTGTTATATATCCGTAATTGATAGATTTTAGGAAGAAAATGTGATTCTTCTTATCCCGACTTATTTAATCAAAATGGTCAAATTTGAAAAAAAACACCTTTATTTCTGCTTAGTTATGGAAGAATATTGTGTACTGAGAATGATATATTTGGTAAGAATTCGAATTTAAACCATCAAGGCTTCAACCTTCAGTTGTTGAATCTTACTATTTTGCTGGGGTCTGAATCTTATTGTTTTGTTGATATCTCTGGATGTTATTTGTTTGTTTACTGTAAAAGTTGGTTTTCAGAGGAATCTTCTGCTGGTTTATCGTAATTTCATTTCTCTTCTGGAATTGCATTTAACAACCTCATGCTTAACAGGTTGGTATAGCATATCTGTTGTCTTTCGAAAGTGCAAATGGTCTTGTAGTGTGTCCAACTTAAAATATTGAATATGATAGGTATGTAACTTGTACGATGTTCTTGTGTTTGTTGCTTGCTAGTTTATTGAAGATATCTGGTTCTTCATTGCTGTTTAAACTTTATGCCATTGATCTCTTGAAAACGTTTCGGAGAGCTTTTAGGGAAAGAGAAGAGAGCATTGTTAATTCTTGTTAGAAAAGGGAATTACCACTTGATAGAGTAGGTGATTATCCCCCAGAAAAGATTTTTTTTTTTTATGTCTCAACAATTGACATATCTGTGAATAACGAAGAAATACTTAACGTGAATATTTTGATAAATTCGGATAATGAACTATTAAGTTACTACCAACATGTACTTGATATCATATATCATGTTTAGAAGTTTCTTATGTATACTTTCTTTATTGAGATGTTTCCATACTTTCTGGATATTTTGGAATTGCTTGTGACATTGCTCTATAAGTTTTAAGCGGAGTGGTGGAAGTCAGATACTAAAGCTTAAAAAGGACCTTAGGGCTTAGGAGGGGATGAAACTGTATTTTTCATCCTGGTGGAATCTTGCATAGGCAGCTGGCAATCTGCCTGGTGAAATGCTTAACATGCATGTTTAGCAGTTCTCATAGTTTCTATTTGCTCATAGTTTCATGGCTTGTTTAGCCTTCAGGACTGCTGGTTTATCATAGTTTCGTTGTTTGTTTTTTGCATTTGTTTGATACTAATAATTGAGTTCTTCTCTCCAAGCATGGATGAAGTGGTTTCTGTCATAATAGATACAGGAAGCTACAAAAGTACAAAACAGAATGCTGAAATCCTGCTCAAACTCAAAGGGGTTCTCTGGAAATGGAATTTGTGTAGTATGCTTAGAAATCCCGTTCAAGATTGCATTGAAGTCTAATTTATGACTGAAAAATAAGACATATATGTTTGCTTGATCTTGTATTAATCCTTCAGCTTACTGCTTAGTGCGTACTCTTGTATTAATTCGTTTATATCTAGTGCTTGATCTTATGATGTTTCGTAATGCAGGTAAGTTTATTTTGCCCAGTCCTACTGCTTATACAGTTTCAGTAGGTTTATAGCCCTAGAGTTTTGCAGCAGTTACATTTTATTATATTTTTCGAGTATTCAAACACAACTTAAGTGATAGTTGAGCAGTAGTTGAACTTCCATACATCTCATCTGATATACTGCCATACATCTCATCCTTTAACGCCAAACGCAACTTATTTATTTCATTATACTTTCAACAAAAGTAATTAATGCACACAATATAGACTTAATTAGGCCGATAAACCACCCGATAAGAGCTAAACCGATACCAATCTTCCCGATATCTTATCGGGTGGCTAGTTGATTAATACATTTAAAAGCCGATAACTAATAAGCCAAACCGTTAAGAGTAAATAACCGCCCAATCCGCCCGATAAGCAGCCCTACCCTGTACACACTCGTCACCTCATGTACAAGTCTTCCACATAATTCAAATAGTGCAATTAAACCAAAGCCTATGGGGTAGGTTTCCCCACACAATGTTAGGAAAGATACTTATCTCAACTAGGCTAAATCAACACTCAAAAATAGCTTTTCCCCTAAAATTCTCCTCCGCCCGGTTCAAGTCTAACAAAAAAACCAATTTAATATCATCAAACAATGCAAGAGAAAAAAATTTTGATTAATAAAGCTAAGGCTTTACACGATTCCCCAAAAGTCAACCCTGAGCCCGCCTGATCAAAACTCTAGTCCAATGGTAGATCTAGACTACCCCATAACCTCACGGTCCATATATGTGTTTTGATTTCAAATCCGAGTGCAATTCAACTCTCAACTCTCAAATATTCATTTTTCAAGATATAGACAAAACTCCCCAAAATTTCTCTTCAAATTCCATGGATTATAGGTTAAATCTCATAAATAATCTTGTAATATAATTGAAAATTGATAAAAATCACCCATCCAATAGCTGTATGTGAAAACCCTCCTCAAAATTGCCTCTTATCGAGTCTAGGGTTCTAAAATATGAAAATGAAGATAAGTCCTATTTCTCATGTCCTTTGTTCAAGTTCATAACTCGCAATTGCGACCTGGGGTTTGCAAGTGCGATCCCTCAAAAATGCAAACATACCACTGCAAATGCGGAACCTGACAAGCCTAGGGAAATGTTGCAAATGTGACACTGACTTCACATTGCAAAGCCATTCCCTTCACAAATGCGGCCAGATGGTCGAGAATTTAAGACACTCAGCCAAAGGCCACCCTTCACAATTGCGATCAAGGTGTCGCAAATGCAATACCTGAGACCCCCTGTCAACTTTGCAATTGCGATGCTTGTACTCGCAATTGTGAAAAGTGGAGCACCAACACACCAAAAACCTGGAATGAGTTCAAACCAATTTGAAACACGTTAAAAACTCACTCAAGCCCTCGGAGCTCCACACCAAACATCCACACAAGTCTAAGAACATCATATGAACTTGATCACGCGATCAAAACACCAAAATAACATCTCGAACCATGAATCAGACATCAAACGCATGAAATTCAAAAGGAAAACTCAAGAATCTCCAGAATCACAACCAAGCGGTCGATTCCTATCAAACCAACTCGGAATGACACCAAATTTTGTAGAAAAGTTCCAAATAGAAAAACATACCTATCCCAAGTCCCAAAACTAAAATCCAAACCCAATAGACATAAAGTTAACCTACATTCAAATTTAAGGAATTTTCAAATATTTAAATTTCCAACTTTCGGCAAAACAAGTCAATTCAACATACGAACCTCCAAATTCAATTCCGATCATATGCCCAAGTCCAAAATCATGATATGAACCTATCAGATCCATCAAAATACCATTCTGAGGTCATTTTCACAAAGGTAAAAGCTAGATTAGTATTTCCAACTAAAGCTTCTAAACTAAGAATAAAAGGGTCCAAATCATGCCAAAATTTTCCTGAAACGAAACTAACCATCTCTGCAAGTCATAAAACCAAAAATACACATAAGGGAAGCTTCAAAATGGGAAACGGGTCTCAAAGTCAAAAAATGACCGATCGGGTCGTTACATTCTCTCCTCTAAAAACAAACGCTCATCCTCGAACGTGCATAGAGACATACCTGATGTGCTAAAAAGGTGAGGATATCGACTCCACATGTTGTGATCGGTATCCCAAGTCGCCTCCTCAACCAGTTGACCCCTTCATTAAACCTTTACTGAAGCAATGCTCTTTGACCTCAATTGTAGGAGCTGCTATCCAAGATAGCCAACGACTTCTCAACATAAGTCAAATCCTTTTCCAATTAGACTGGGATGAAATATACATGTGACAGATCACCATAATACGTCCGAAGCATGAAAACATAGAACATCGGCTGAACTCCCGATAAGATGGGTGGCAATGCAAGTCAGTAGGACACCTCATCAATTCTGTCAAGGATCTTAAAACAACCAATACATCTAGGGCCCAAGTTGCCCTTCTTTTTGAACATCAGGCCCTTCATGGGTGAAACTCTGAGCAGAACCCTCTCTCCAACCATGAATGCCACATTACGAGCCCTCCAATCAGCATAACTCTTCTACCTAGATTAGGCTATACAATGTCGATCATGGATCAACTTGACTTTATCCAAGGCATCCTGAAGTGACCGAAAACCTAGCCTACCCTGGCTCAAACCAGCCAACCAAAGAACAACACCGCCTCCTATATAAGGCCTCATAAGGAGCCCTCTGAATACTCGGATGGTAGTTGTTATTGTAGTTGAACTCTGCGAGTGGTAGGAACCAATACCATGATCCCCCAAAGTCTGTAACATAGGCACGTAGCATGTCCTCCACGATCTGAGTGGTGCGCTCAGACTGCCCGTCCATCTAGGGATGAAATGACGTGCTTAGATTGGTCTGTGTGCCTAATTCATGCAGCAGAGTTCTCCGGAAATGAGATGTGAATTGCATGCCTTGATCAAAGATAATAGACACTGGAACACCATAATGATGAACAATCTCACGAATATAAATTTGGGCTAGATTTTGTATTGTGTAGGTGGTTACACTCAGAATTAAGTGTGCAAACTTGGTTGGTCTATCCACAATGACCCACAATGCATCAAATTTCCTCAAGGTCCATGGAAGTCCAACTACAAAATCCATGGTGATACTCTCCCACTTCCAATTTAGAATATCAAGTCTCTAAAGCAAGCCGCCATGTCTCTTATGATCGTACTTCACATGGTGACAGTTCAAACACCAAGCTACATACTCCACAATATCTTTCTTCATTCTTCTCCACCAGTTGTACTGCCTCAAATCCTAGTACATCTTCGCAATTCCAAGATGACTGGAATACCTTGAGCTGTGCGCCTCCTCAAGAATCAACTCATGTAACCCATCCACATTGGGCACACAAATTCGGCCCTGCATTTGTAACACCCCATCATCTCCAATAGAAACCTCCTTGGCATCACCGTGTTGCACCGGGTCCTTAAGGACATGCAAGTAGGGATCATCATACTGACGCACCTTGATTCTCTCAAACAAAGAGGACCAAGAATCAACGCAAGAAAGAACACAGCTAGGATCTTAATCATCCAACCTCACGAACTGATTGGTCAAAACCGCAACATCCAATGCTATTCCTACTCAAGGCATCAGCCACCACATTGGCCTTTTGAGGAAAATAAAATGGTGATATCATAGTCCTTTAATATATCTAACCACCTCTGTTTCATCAAGTTCAGATCCTTTTACTTAAACAAGTGTTGTAGACTCCTGTGATCTATAAATACCTCACAAGATATGCCGTAGAGATAGTGCCTCAAAATCTTCAATGTGTGAACAATGGTTGCCAACTCTAAATCATGTATTGAGTAGTTCTTATCATGGGGATTCAACTGACAAGAAGCATAAGCAATCACTTTACCCTCCTTCATCAATACACACCCAACGCTAATATGCAAAGCATCACACTAAACTGTATAAGAACCTGATGCTAAAGGCAAAACCAGAACTGCATTTGTGGTCAAGGTAGTCTTGAGCTTCTGAAATCTCTCCTCACACTAGTCAGACCACCTGAATGAGGAACCCTTCTAAGTCAATCTGGTCAAAGGAGTTGCGATGGAAGAAAACCCCTCCATGAAACAGCAATAATACCCGACCAAACATAGAAAACTCCGGATCTTAGTAGCAGAAGACGGTTTAGGCCAACTTTGAAATGCCTCTACCTTCTTCGGATCCACCTTAATCCCCTCATAGACACCACATGACCCAAAAATGCCACAAAATCAATCCAAATCTCACACTTGGAGTATTTAGCATATAACTTCTTCTCCCTCAAGGTCTAGAGTACGATCCTCAAGTCTTGCTCATGATCCTCCCGACTGCTAGAATAAACCAATATGGAAATGAACACGATGATGAAAGAATCAAGATATGGCTAGAACACTCTATTCATCAAGTGCATAAAGGCTTTTGGGGCATTGGTCAGCTCAAATGACAATACCAAAAACTCATAATGACCATAGCGAGTCTTGAAGGCGGTCTTCGGAATGTCTTAATCCTTGATCTTAAGCTCATGATACCCCAAACACAAGTCAATCTTCTAGAATACCCGAGCATCCTGAAGCTAGTCGAACATATCATCAATATGTGGTAGTGAGTACTTTTTCTTGACTATAAACTTGTTCAGTTGCCTGTAATCAATACACATCCTCATAGAACCTTATTTCTTCTTCACGAATAAAGCTAGGGCACCCCAAGGTGAGACACTCGGTCGAACGAAACCCTTATCAAGCAACTCCTCAAGTTGTTCCTTTTATTCCTTCAACTCCACTAGTTCCATACGATATACGTGAATGGAAATTGGCTGAGTGCCCAGCACCAGGTGATTACTAAAATTGATATCCCTATCGGGAAGCATTCTCGGAAGGTCTACTGGAAACACATCTGGGAAAACTGACTCAACGGTAGGAGTATCATCACTCAAATCCCTTACAAAGGTCAGATATGTTTCACACCCCTTATTAACCATTCGTTGTGCCTTAAGAAAGGACCCCACCCTACTTGGAATATCCAATGTACCCCTCCACTCCAACCACGGCAACCCTGGCATAGCTAATGTCAAGGTCTTGGTGTGACAGTCCAAAATAGCATGATAGGGCGATAAACCAATCCATGCCCAATATCACATAACAGTCCAGCATACTGAGTAACAGAAGGTCAACTCTTGTCTCATAACCTTTGATAGTGACCAAACACGATTGATAAACATGATCTGCAATAACAGAATCTCTCACAGGCGTAGACACATATACAAGGGCAATCAAGGAATCACGAGATATATCCAAATGTGGAGCAAAGTAAGATGAAACATATGATTAAGTGGAACCCGGATCAAATAAAGCTGATGCATCCCTATGAAAGATCAGAACAATACTTGTGATGTAAAAATCTGATGCAACAGCCTCGGTCCTACACAAAAAAAGCATAGCAATGGCCTGGCCACCCCTTCTAGGACGACCTTTACCTGTCTGACATACACCCATAGCTAGTGGTGTAGGTGGAGCGGAAATGGAGCGGGTTAGGAGAACGGGTCCCTGCTAGATTAGAAAATTAGAGGGGTCATCTGGTTTGGGATGGGGGAATTGGATCAGGTGTTTTGGGATTATTTTGGTTCGAAAATTCACTTAAAAATTGGCAATAATTAAATACACAAAATTTGTTGAAAAATAAATGTAAAAATGACCTATAAGTAATAAAAAATATTATTTATGTAGTAAAATGATAAAAATAAGATTTTAACATTATACAAATATAAGAGATGCTATTTTAGTATAAATGTTATAAAATACAATTATTTATAGAGTATAGGTTGTTATTGCAAAACTGAGTAAAAATAGCTTTAAAATACAAAAAATAAAATATTATGAAGCATATATGTGAATAGAAATAAATTTGGAAGATTAAAACCTCACAAAAATAATTTAAAAAGGGCAAGTAATACATATTTAAATGATTTAAATGCAAGAAAATCAATTTTAAAGCTTTAAAAATCGTAAAAATTTACAGAAAGTACTCATATGATTCTTGTAAATTGGTAATGATGCAGGAATGGTATTTTGAAAGAATATATGACATTTATAAAAATAGGAGGGTAAAATTGGGTGTCAACACCATCTCTATTGGTTATAGTTGAACTACGATGTCCAACTCTCTTTCTATTTAGTTCTAGCTTGGACATCCCTCCTCACTCTGTGAAGTGTTCGTTCAATTTCAGGATCAAGAGGAAGGAGGTTGTTTGCGCTTCTACTCCATCGCATTCTAGAGAAGAGCTTGCGTTAACACAAACAAGGCAAGCTGAAAATTAAAACTTGAACAAATAACTAATAAAAGCTTAACTCAGACAAGTAGCTAATTTCTAAGTCCCCGGCAACGGCGCCAAAAACTTGTTGCGACCAAACACACTCACACAAGTATACGTGGTCGGCAAGTAATAGAGTAGTGAGTAGAGTATCGTTTCCATGGAGACTTATGATTAACTTTTGACTAACTCAAACTCAAATAACTTATCAATTCAAGATATTTCACAAAATGTATAAGTGACTGATTTACTAACTAAGAGACTATCAAGCAATGAAATAACTGGAAATCAACCACAACACTTAATTAATTTCGAATAAAAATCAGCAGGACAGAGTATTCCAGGGTCATAGGCTAGCGAACAATCTTGTTGCGTTCTTGGGTTAAAATGACTAATTGATTTATCTGGATAGTTAATTGACAGGGTTGATATTGATCATAAGAATTAGTCAAGTTCTTACTCGTCTATTCAAGATAACTTAATTTCTATATGTCTATGGAATTAAGATTAACAAGAATAAGTTTACACTTTCTGTATTTTGATCAAGCAAGACAATTATGTATATTTCTATTCAAATTGCAAATCCGTTCATTGATGCCCGGGTTCAAGAACTTTCTTTATGTTATTTATTCTATATGCAATCTAGAATTCCCATTTTCGAGTTCAACTCTAGATTCATAGATAGTATTTCACTGTTAGCTACTTTGCAAAATAACTAAGAACTGAATTAAATAAAACACCCAATTTGATAAAATCACAACCGTCGATTTAAACATCAAATGTCAACATTCGTGTAGCACCCATGACCCCATAACAATAGGGTTATTTTCCACTCATGTTCATACAATCATCAAAAATAATGTTATCAAACATAAAATCTATGAATACTAGAAGAAGAATGGAAGATTTGATCAAATTCATGCTCCCAAGTGTCTCGTACTTTTGTTTCTCTCCCAATGTCATGTCATCCCCCTCAAAATAGGTTTAGGTTGGCTTTTATATGATTTGGGGGCGTCTTTGGGTCGAAATAATCGAGTCCTGCTCGAAATAGGACATGATCGCATTTTGAGCATCCAGGGCAGCAGGGGCGCTGGCCCTGGCGCTCGACTTTTCAACACGCCATACGCTGCAAGTGGCGCTCAACAGGGCCATTTCGCCTTTTCTTCCCATTTTTGCTCCAATTCGTGCACTTTTGTTCCAAATCGCATCTGAATGATTCCTACACATCGAAATACCATAAATTAACACAAATAATTATATTATACATCTGAAATCTACGAGACATGAGCATAATGCGAGGAAATATAAATCAAAATAAGCATACACTAAGTCAAAAATCTGTTAGTCCATTATCTATGATATGTAAGTATGTTGGAGACCCTTCTCGAGTTGTCCTAGTAGATGATGTGCAGATTACAGAGGAACTATCATACGAGGAGATTCCAATGGCTATCTTAGATCGATGGATATTTATGTTGAGGACTAAGAAGGTAGCCTCCGTGAAGGTTCTATGGACAAGCAAGAACGTGGAAGAGATGAAGCGGGAAGCGGAGGAAGAAATGAAGTCTAAATACCCCATCTGTTTCAAAATGAGCATATGGATCGAGATGGGACATTCAAACCAGTAGGTTGTGAGGCGAGCTCTTATTTTTGACTTGCAGTACTTATGATTGACGGCGTGTGAGGCCAAGTGTTGCTATTTATAGACATTGGCCCTGTGTGGCATGTATAGTATGTTTCTAGCTACGTGCAGGTTGGTTTTAGTCCAGTGTACGGAGGAGACTCTGGCAAAAGTTTTGGAAGTCTCTAAGAGTTAACATTCGAGGATGAATGTTCCTAAGGGGTGCAAGGATGTTACACTCTGTACTTTCATGTTGGAATGCATCTTAGTGAATCAATATAAGTAGGAGAGTTAAGGACCTTTACCAAGATAATGATGAATTCAAAGATAAACTACGCAAGTTCGACTTAAAGAATATTGTGGTTACCGTTAACTCCCTTTCTTTCTCGTTATCACAACTTAGGAAGTGACTTGGTGTTGAAGTAAGTTAATGAACAGAGGATTCTTGGTATATTTTAGGTAAGTTTCATCTTCCTTAACCTAATTTTAAGTTTGTACAAGTGTTGGGTTGAATTTTGTTGAAGGATACTTGAAGAAACTAGTAACTATGAAACTTGAAGTTGAGATATGTTGTGTGGGTTGTTTTACATTATTTTAGATACCAAATGGTATTGTAAAGGTATGGTATCCTGGTGGGACGAGAATAAGTGAAGATGAAGATTATTGTGCTAAAATATGTTGAATTTTAACCATAAATGACCCTATGGATTTATGCACATATGTTTTTCGATAAAATGACTAAATGAACTTCCATCTAGAATATGAAGTTGATATTGACACCAATGCTTTGTATGATATAGATTACCATCCATAAGAGGTATGAGGACTTGTGCAACAGTTGTAGCTTTGTGGATAAGATATGTTAAGGCTAAACCATCCCTTTATTTTGGCATGATCCCATAACTATGTGCGTTTGATAACAAGACATAAAGAGAAGTTCATATTCCTGAATTTATGTACATTATTATAGTCTCATACGTTATAGTATTCTCCCTTATAGGGACTTTATATTCAGTTAAGTATTGTCTACTTTCAGTTAAAAGAGCAGATGATATATATATATATATATATATATATATATATATATATATATATATATATATATATATATATATATA
>ML301664.1:37410-57823 GCA_005239505.1 Nicotiana paniculata
GATATATATATATATATATATATATATATATATATATATATATATATATATATATATATATATATATAGTATCTTCACCACCAACGAGCTATAATCATTGGGGAGGCCCCTTTTAGGAAACCTCTTATTAGACGGTAAGTTATATACCGAGCCTACTATGGTCGAGCATTGATGAGCGAGTCCATAATAGCTGAGATACCAGGCCTAGTATGGTCGAGCTCCTATGAGCGAGCCTACTACAGCCGACTAGTTACATGTACCGAGCCTTATAGGGTATGGAAACTATTTTGCTTAATATATTGAGAGAGTTGAGTCACTATCAGTAGGTAAGTATATCTTCAGGTCATCTTTGACTCCCAGTTACTTTCAGTAATTATATTATCAGTTTAGTTT
Source organism: Nicotiana paniculata (assembly GCA_005239505.1). Lineage (NCBI taxonomy): Eukaryota > Viridiplantae > Streptophyta > Magnoliopsida > Solanales > Solanaceae > Nicotiana > Nicotiana paniculata. The sequence goes on from ML301664.1 coordinate 37,804, forward strand.
CATCTTTCGGTTATTTTATTGCTTACATACTCGGTACATTATTTTGTATTGACCTCTCTTTTGCCGGGGACACTGCATTTCATGCCTGAAAGTCCTGGTAGACAGCCAGATAGATTTTCCCAGTAGACAGAGCCAAATAAAATCTTGATTGGTAAGTTCCACTCCCCCGGAGTTACCAGGTCTAGACTTTGAAGTCTATTTTGTATATACATGTTTGATCGGTAGGTCCAGGCCCTGTCCCTACCATGATACAATTTTGTTATCTCTAAAGACTTGTAGGCAAGTCCTATATATTTTGTATGTTTGTATTGTGGCCTTGCCAGCCCTATGTGGATGTTCAGTATTGTATTGCTGATTGTAGACATTCACGGCAGCCTCGTCATCCTGTACAGAAGTATATGAGATTTTGGGTATGTCTAGCCCTTGGATGAGATGGGCGTTATTCTTAGATGATTTAGAATATGGCCTCGTCGGCTTAAGTTGAGGGCTTCCACTCTAGAGTTCACAGTAACAGAGTGGTACGCTCGGGCCGAGTATGGCATCGAGTTCCAACCACGCTTCCCCAGGTTTGGGGCGTGGCATGTCCTTAGGAGTAGGATTTATGGATCAGTGATTGGGTGGTTAGCTATGTGGTGATTATTATGGGACTGAGAATTATGCTTACATGATTTGGATATTTCATATGTGTTGTACAGTCTCAATTTATAACTGTGTTAGGGATCTTTCAAATGTTCATTCATGAAGTGAAGTAGACACATATGTATTTTGACGAGCTCTGACTCGGGAGAATTTTGCGATGGCATAGTGGTTGGGACTATGAAAGGGGCCTAGAGAGATGCTAGTTTGAGGCTAAGTAGGTGGATTATCTCCCGCGGGATGTTCTGAGGTTTTTTTATCCTTATTATGTTTATGTATGCATTGCAATTTGAGTTTGTATCGCTTGAGGAAGTTTGTACAGCTATCGTGAGGATTGATATGCGCTTAGTAGAAGATTTTAGGTATTCTATGATTGGTGCTATGTGAGCTTATGAAGGATTTAGTTGAATTACAGTGAAGGATTTTTGTGGGAATAGAGTAAGGGTATTGTAGGTTATCGGATGTTGTATTCTATGGCTTTGAGCCAAGTGGGGACTTTGCTGTCGACGATGAGATTTCATGCTCATGTGTTATGTTTGTTTTGTACTGAGGCATACATATGGATCAGTTATAAATTTCAGAGGTTGATTTAGAGGATGACTTGATTAAGGAAATTTCTAGATGCAAGATGTATTACACTTTATGGATATATAAAAATCTTGCAATGATTTGGGTTTGTTTTTTGTGGTGGATGTAGCATGTAAGGAGAAGGGATTCACTCAGTTTCTTGAGATGGGGTTACTCTTAAGGTATTTGTGTGCTAACGGAGCACAAGTATTTGGCTCGTATTGGCGGTGCATTTGAGATTAGAGTAAAGTGGATGACTTTTGATAAGGTTCTAACGAGTTCAAGATTCATATGTGGTATTTGATGATTTTTTGGATTTGTATATAGCTAAGACCTGAGATTTATATTGGATGATGTCGAGCTCTACAATATTTATGTATCATAATGGATTTTACATTTCATATCAGAGAGGTTAAAGAAACATTTTCAGATTTACAGACGGTCTCTTCAGAGTTGACATTTGGTTGCAGTACTATTGGATGATTAAGAGGGAATATAGTGTCTTATGGGCTTATAACGACGTGGTTTCATGCTAGGATCTCTTGTGATGATAATTGGTTAAGGATCGTAGTGTAATGGCAAGAAGAAGTGTTAATTTTAAGTCAACTCAAGGATAATTCAAAGAAATGGGTCAGCTTGGTAGTTATTCGGGTCGCCATGGTAATAGATATGATTGGTTCTTTTGGTTTTCTTTCTATGGAAAGGATTTAACGGTGTTCTATGGAAATAATCTTGGGTTCAAATATCTGTGACTTGGTTGAATTATAGAGATTCAGTTCAGATGGCTTAGTTATGTGCTAATGGATTTCGACGAGTTTTTTATGATTTCGACCACTACTTGGGGCAGATGTGCTAATATATAGGGGTCAAGTGAAAGGTTTCTAGCTGATGGAGTATGTATCCTTCTTGTGATTCAGAGTTGATAATGGGGTTCTCGTGTTTTCATATAATGGAATGATAGATGCGGTGCAATGTGTGAGATTGAGGTGTGCATGTACAAAGTTGTGGTCCAGTTTCGAAGGGAAGATCATGAGCTCTAGACAACATGGACGGTTTTAGATATTTAGAATAATGTTGGTACTATTTAGTATTACCTGATAAGGGTGCACAATTCAGAAGGCGCATTGATTTTTTTAGTTGCACATACTTGACTAGTAATACGGTAATCGACTACCGATGTTTAGATTTTGCTATGTGGGATGGAAGGATTATGGAAGTGTTCTAACGAGATGATTGTGCATGAGGGAAATTATTCAGTCAATTGAGTGGTCGGGATGAGATCATATATCGAGATTTTTGTATTCTTGGGATTTGGAGACTGGGAGTTCTCAAAGGCGGACTATTCCTTGGCTGTGGACTAGGAAGATATGACTATAGTTAGACAATTCATGGTATGTGTTATGGATAGGTTACAGTGGATCTTTAGGAAGGTTTTCTACTTATTTCAGGAGGAACGAAATTGATTTGGCGGCCCATTAGCAGGTCTAATGAGGATATATATTCTATATCGAATAAGGTTTATTTACTCAGCATAGGTATCATTGAGGGGTGTGTCATCGACTAGGGATGATCTTATTCGTGTTCTAATATGTTCCATATGATACTATTTTATGGTACGATGGGTTGTGAGGTTGTTGACTGTTCACGCTTCATGCGGTTCTGTTTGGGCCTTGTGGAAAAATTCGATGGTCGGTTGCACCTCGGTTATGGTATTCTTGTTTTTGGTATATGGTGATATCCATTTCACCATGATTATGATCATGCACTTCGCGTTGGTGTTGTTGATATGCATGTGGTTATTGATTGTGAGCAGCGTGGCTCGAGGCATTCCACGTGGACCACTGTTTGGATTGCTCCACGCATCATAACGAAGTTATGTAGGGATATGATCATGGTGCTTATTTTGTATATTTTTTGTTTTTCTTTGTGTGATGGGTTCATAGCATTGCGTTTTGTGGGGAAATTTGTTGAGCTTGCGGGGCGGTCCTCTTATTTGTTTCTCTTTCCGTCATTGGGTGCATTGGATTTGTTGTTTGTTTGGTGCATGGATTGCACAATATGTGGCTCGAGATAGTAGTTATGTAGCATGTCAGTCGAGAAGCTTGGATTGGACGAGATAAGTTTACTGGACCTAGAATGAAGGCTATCAGATTTGATTAAGGTATGTTTGGAAAAGTAATGTTATTAGTCAGCTTAGAATTTGTATATGGTTCTTATCGGGTGAGAGAGCTCCACGACTTGTTGATATGATGAGTGGTTATGAGTATCTGTGTGTTACTTTCATCATTGGTAGTGTACGGAAAATTAGAAGAAGGTTTTATTTGATACGAGGTTTGTTACCGGTAGCAGGTTAGTTATCAGGATAGCTATTGTGGTCGGAATTCATTGCTACGAGTGTTTGAGTTATGTGGAATATCATGTGATTATATCTTGGGATATGGTTATGATTTGATACACCCTCTTCAGACTTATACAATGTATAGATGCAAAAATTACATCTTATAATGAATTCCGAATGTTGGAAATCGGATGCTAAGTTTTATGGACTAAGGTCGAAGTAAGATCTTAATTTAGGTTGTGTTCTCAATATTATATTTATTGGGGTGATGTGGGATCACCCATGGACAAGTGTATTGTGAGTTTATATGGAGTTTTGATGGGTTCTTTCCTAGGGAGTCTACAAGCCGTGTCTAGTAGAGTCTTGTTTATGGGTGTGTTGTGCACCACACCTATAAGAAGGAGGCTACAGGGCATTTAGGACTATCACTCTTTCTTCTTTCTCTAGATCGTGTGGTAGAGCTCACTTATAAGAATTCAAATTCCGAACTTCTATTTATTCGTAATAAGACGATGCCTACATTCAGAAAGACGATCGATAAGAGATATAGTTGTGGAAGAGTTGAGTTAGAGGAACTCGATTTTGCATCTTGATTATGATGAGTAAATGTGAGGTCTTCAGCAGATCATGCGTGTACTAAAAGGTGTACGGTTTTTGATAAGGAGCTTTTCGGAAAGAATACTTATCCACTCTTACGGTAAAAAGGAATAACGGAACCGGAAGTTAGACACAAGTTGCAGCAAGTAAAAGAATAAGGTGAAGAAGGATACGAAGTACCCAGTTAATAAAGATTATCATTATTTACTATTCAGGAAGGGAAACATAAGCATTTTGAATTACCTTCAACAGTAATAGATGTACGTACAATCGGCCACACCTATCTCAGTCATGCCATATAGGAGCTAACAGATATGGTTTAAGATAAGGACAGGATAGCAGGATCCGGCTGGGGTTAGAGTAACCCAAAATGGTGAATGGATTGTTTGCGTTAGTTGACATTTCTGAAGAATATTGTAAATGTGCTAATAGATCTCCTTGTGAGACACCCAGATGGTGCACTTTAAAATAGTACAACTAGATATGAGTACTATAAAGATAGGCACTGGAAGCCTTGAAGGGATAAATATTACCTTTGTGTGGCTCGGGTCCCTAGTAGAGAGAGAATGCTAAGCAACCCGAAGAGCCGTTGGATGGAGCAAAGGGGATCTAAAAGCAAAAGAATGTCTTGTTCGAGTTTTCAGAATAAAATGATAGGCATAAATGTTAGCGGGAAATAAGAAAAGAGTTAATGAAGCATTATGAGTAAGATATGATACATGGATGTCAACGGTATATCAAAAGATGATAATATTACAAAATCTATAGTCAAGTGAAGGAAGAGACGAGAGGTGACAGGCCTTAGGACAACAAAAGAGTATAGGCCATACAGTTATGTCCTCATTTTGAGAAATAGGTTTGCAACTCTAGCGCGAATACCAGAAGGAGAAGTTAAACCCCAGAGTAATAGAAATTAGTATGGGTTGGTGAACAAGATAAACTAAACATGAATTAAGGACTGAGTGATCTGATAATAGTCGGCATCACAAGAATTTCAGATATTGCATTCCGGCGATAATAGAATGGACGACAGAAGAATACCCTTTAAAGGCTATTCAGGAAGACGCTTCCCTAAAGGAAGATGTGAGTAAAGTTAAGCTTAAGGGACTGTATGTGCCCGTTACACTAAGTGTCACCCTCGCGAGTAAGGAAATTTATTATCCTTAGTATAGAAGGATTACCGCGAGGCGAGTAAGGGTCATCGATAATATGAAAAGATGCCAAAGATGAAGAGGTAAAACACCTATACGTAGATTATCATAGCACTAAATCTTAGTACTCCCCTAGAGGGGGGAATATAGAGTGACATGATATTAAATCAGAATTAAGTAGTTCTAGTAACTATGGAATGGGAAAGAAAGAATGCGATGAAAATGAGAAAGGGATGAAATTGCACTCATTCAAATCCTACAGATATGCTACAATTCTAGAACATTATGAAAACACGACGTCAAGGAAAGGAAGTAAGGGTTCCTGCCTGGGATGTTATTGATAAATAAGGAGCTAGTGCGAGAGGTAAGTTAAGATAAAGAAAATAACCCAAGAAAAATTACGCGGAATATTGACATGAGAATGGGCCAATAGGTAGATAGTAGTTGATTCAGGAAGAGCCTAGTTATGGATAGATAAGAGGATTCAAACAAATCAATAGACCGTGCACGAATAAAACAAAGTGAACCCCAACATAGGGAATTCAGCCTCGCAGTAATGACATTATAATACTTGAGATATATTCATATAGGAGTTGGGGAAGTTAAAAAGGTACTGTATAAGTGTTATGGAAATAACAGAGAGTGCCACTAGGAAGATAGTCAAAATATCAGTTCAGAAGAAACCCTACAAGCAAAACAACGTGGAGGTAAGTAACTACGGGTAAGTATAGGCAAGGAAGGACATCAGAAGGTCCGTCGAGTATAAAATATAATAAGCTCACAGCTTTATAAGAGTCAGAGTTTCTTCCCTAAGTACTACAATGAAAGACTATCTAAGGAAAATAAGGAAGAAGGCTAAAACCTAAACTCAGTGACCTAAAAAGGAAATGGTCTTGTAACAACAGGTTCACAAAAACATTAAACGTCCTCCATAAGAAAGAGGAACCTACCGAGGCTAATGGACGGGGAAGAAAATCAAAAGTAATACTCGAGATCATATGAAGTTGCACGAAAATTCCAGCATGCGTGGGAACTAAGACAAGCTAAGTAGGCACGCAACAAGGAGGCAGAAAGACCAGGGAAAGTAATAGTTTGCGTTTAAAGGAAGCCGAGAAGTAACAGAAGGAACTATTCGATCAATGATCCTGAATTAGTTACGTTACAAACATACTTAAGAGTTCGGATAAGCCATGCAACATATATGTTGACAATCATACAGTCGTAGAAGACTCCGATATAAGTTAAAATAATGAATTGAGTCTAGGTCATAGACAAAGGATTGAATTGTTAGAAGATTGTATCCTTAACATTCCATAGCATCCATGAAAGAGCTAAAGCATACCATGAGCCGCAGAGCGGAAGATGGCTTAAGCTTACATAAAGGTTGATCAGAAGGAAGAGGAAATTAAAGAGTTACATCAACGAAGTAAATCTTGAGTCTGATTATCGGACCCAGAAAACTATAAAAATCGTGATTGAGAATATTGCAGAATTAATATTAATATCAAAGGTACAAGAGAGATAGTGCAACAACTATATTTTATAACGAGTATACGATAAAGCCAGTTAGAAGAAGTACCAACCTCACAAGAAGTCAGTATGAAGCTCCCACGGGATTGTGTATGCACCAGAGGTGCAATTATTTGATAGAGCTTCAAGTTATGGACATGAATTACACCTAGGTGGAAGGGAGGTCATGAAAAAGATAGAAGATATGATGAGATATTTTAAGGTAAGTAAGGTAAAGGTGAACAACGTACGAGATACTCATAACCAGAAGATCGTGAATAGTCCATACGTCGAATAACAGGTTAGAAGCGCCAGGATTCAGTATCCATGAATGATAGCGGCATCGTCGGTAGCATATTTTCCAGCCTATGGTCTAGGTATCAAAAAGCCTGAGGAAGAGAGTAAAGAAGAGTTAGAGAATGTGATGTTTCACTTGATGTTCCAAAATAACATAAGGAAATTTATGATGCAAGCAAGTTAAAAGGTTGAAAGTAATATAAATAGATATGTGTAAGTCGCAAACTATTATATGGTGAAGCGACAAGGCTCTAGAAGATAGGAGTAAGGATAAGAATGGGCGAGTGAGAAGGTAACGAAAATGGATAAGTCCTCAGGATTAAGCCCATGAAAACACGAAGAGCATACGGTTTTTCTAAGTTATACAAAGCTCACTATAGCCTAAATGAACTCAAAATGAGTTTAAGACTAATAGAATTTAGAAGAGATGGAATGCTGCTCTGGTAATAGAATGAGGGTGTAATTGTGTTAGATAAAGGATGGCGTTTGGGACTTCGATTGAGTAATGATCTAAAGAATAAAACAAAAGGGAACTCATGAATCAGACAGGATTAAAATACCCACGCAAGGTGAATCACATTGGGATACTGTGAGATATGGTTACGAAAGCATGGTATCACCCCAGGTGGATCAGTCTAATCATTTTAGATGTCCCCCGATGAAACGTGAACCCTAGCGGCAGTGTTACATAAAAGGTTATGTTATCAGGGGTAGATTATACATCAACATTAAGGTGAATAAACAATAGATGGATAAAAGTTCAACAATATGAGATGAGCTTAGACCATCAGTCTTAAGGATAAGCAACGAGAGTAACTTAGAGTTGGTTGCAGACCTCAGTAACGATAAAACAAAGTAAGAATTATGGTATAGTATGACCTAATAGATGCAATAAATTCATACGAATGGCTAACCAGGTCCATGAAATAAGATATAGACATATTCACAAGTTCTACAAAGTACCGTGCGAAGAACTTCAGTACACCTATAGATGCCCAGAGAAGCATCCTATTAAGCCTTGTATATGTTTACAATATAAGGCCTAGAGATTGGCTTAAAGCTGGAGGAAAACGGAGAGAAGAGTCGCATAGGCACACTTACAAGGTCAGTATCATAGAGGCTGCATGATAGGAGGTAGCAGCAGTTACGAGATTGGAAGAAATTCGATCACAAGTCATGGCATGGGAAATAGGCCTAAAGAGGGAAATGCCCTGGCCTTTGGATTTATTCAAAGAACAGTTTCTTAAATGGAAAGGAGAATATTAAAGTATTCGCAAGAGCTATGGGTTATGAGAATGATAAGTGCATCATCCAACATTCGAGGATGAATGTTACAAGGGGGGATTGATGTTACACCTCACAATATTACGTCGATGTTATGTCCGGCAGTATTACATTACGATGATGTTACGCTTCGTAATATTAAATTACGACGATATTGCACCCTGTGGTATCGCACGTTAAATTGGTCGTAAGGTAATTGACATCAGTCCAAGGAAAATATTATTTGGATATTATAAGGATATTACTATTTCAAACAAGTGATAAGTAAATTCGTGGAGGTGAGAGGGTGAGCGAATCAAAGAAAATGAATTTCGTCAAAATTTGACACTTTGGGTAAAATACGGTCTAAGCTATAATACCCCATATTTATGGACTAGTGCCATATAAGGTACCACATGGCTATGATATTAATGTGTATAAAGTATATTAAAAGCGAGTAGCATTTTAGGTAATTTGAGATAATTTTTAATTATGTGGATAAGTGATTAATTATTGGACTAGTGGGGATTAATGAGTTGATTAAAGGATTAAGTGGGTAACTTTTGGATAAGTATTATATTCATACACGTGACAGACCATCACTTTAAGTGATGACTCATGAACTATGTTTCAAAATGGCAAGATAAGGTGTAATTTGGATGGCTTAGTCATTATGCAAAATGGGGCCTACAAAGCTTAATTATAAATGACTTTTATGTGTCTTTAAAGGGACCCTTACGGATGCAAAGTTCAAAAAGGAGATTCATTAGAATCTTTTACAAATTGAGATAATGTAACATGAGTTCTTCAATAAAAACAAATTCCTACGAACTATTTAGCAAAATAGCGACGGGATTTTGCGGTTTTAAGGGAGTACGGTGCAATCTTCGCAAAAATATCACACGGATTTTTTCCTACTCCAGGTATGTTAAGGCTAAGCTTTTCCTTCATTTTGGCATAACCTCATAATTACGCGAGTTTGATAACGAGGCATAAAGAAAAATTCATATCCCGAAATTTACGTATATTTTCCTAGTCTTATAAGTTACGATATTCTCCATATCGGGACTTCATTCAGCTGAGTATTAAATTTTTTCATTCAAGAGAGCAGAGAGTCTATATATACAGTATCACAGTATTTTCATTACCATCGAGATATAATCGATGGGCAGGCGGGCAACCTCAGATCAGATGGTAAGTTATATACCGAGCCTACTATGGCCGAGCGCCTATGAGCAAGCCTATTTGGTTGAGATACAGAGCCTAGTATGTCCGAGCACCTATGAGCGAGCCTAATACGACAAAGGCAGTTTTATATATATATATATATATATATGAAGCCTTATAGGGCCGGACAACTATTTTACTTACTATATTGAGAGAGTTGAGTCAGTATCAGCAGGTAAGAACATCTTCAGATTATCTTTGACTTCCAGCTACTTGCAGTTATTATGTTATCAATTCAGTTTCAGTTTTCAGTATATTGCCTTACATACTCGGTACATTATTTCGTACTGACGTCCCTTTTCTCGGGGCGCTGCATTTCATGCGTGCAAGTTCAGACAGATAGACAAGTAGGCCTCCTCATTAAGTGCTTCCCTAGTTCAGCTTGATCGATAAGCTCCATGACTTTCAGAGTTGTCGGGTCTAGAGCCTTATGTACATCTGGTATATATATGTATATATGTTATGAGTAGGTCGGAGAGCTGTTCCGATCATAGTATATCCATCAGTAGAGGCTGGTAGACATATCTTGTCAGTTAGTGCAGTATGTTGGGCTTGCAGGCCTTGTATGTATATTTGGTTGGTTTGTCAACTATAATAATTATGACGGCCTTGTCGGCCAAATTTTTATATTGACATTTAGTCAGCATTCGCAGTTGTCTTGAAATGTGGCCCATGGACAAAGTATGACATATGTTCAGAGTCCCTTAGTTTCAAGTTAGTACGCAAGGATAGGTGAGGCACTTGGTGCTGGTCTCGCCCCCCAGGTTCGGGGAATGACAAGGAACAACTCTTAGCACGTATATAATGACCCGATCGGTCGTTTGAGAAGTTACATTTAGTTGTTTGGTTTGAGTTCATGAAAAGCTTCATATGGTATATTATGACTTGCGTTTATCGTCGGTTTTGGTTTTCGAGTGGTTCAAGATTGATTTGGAAGAAGGATTCTCCACTAGGAAGCTTTAAGTTGAAAGAGTTGACCAAGTTTGACTTTTGTGTATTTGATCTCATATCAGATTTTTTATGGTTATGTTAGGTCCGAATGGTAATTTTGGACTTGGGTGTATGCCCGGGTTTTTCATTTGGATGCTTCTATAAGGTTTTGGCTCTAATCAGCGAAAGTTGGCAATTTGAAGGATTGGAAAGTTCATAGGTTAGGCCGGAAGTTGACTTTGATGTTATCATGTTCGGATTATTGTTCCATGAGTTTTATTAAGTTCATTATGTCATTTGGAATTTTTGGGCAAAATTTGAGATGATTCCGAGTTGTTTAGACGTGTTCGCGTAAGTTTGGAATTTGGAAATTGGAAATAGTTTTTAAGCTTGATCTGAGGTACGATTCATGGTTTTGATGTTGTTATGTGTGATTTGAGCCAATGCTCCAAAGGATGTAATTATCTCATATTCCTTCATCATTCGTTTTACAATTTGAGCCAATGCTCCAAAGAATGTAATTACCTCATATTTCTTCATTATTCGTTTCACAATTTGAGCCAATGCTCTAAAGAATGTAATTACCCCATGTTTCTTCATTATTCATTTCACAATTTGAGCCAAATGCTCCAAAGAATGTAATTACCTCATATTTCTTCATTATTCGTTTCACAATTTGAGCCAATGCTCCAAAGAATGTAATTATCTCATATTCCTTCATCATTCATTTTACAATTTGAGCCAATGCTCCAAAGAATGTAATTACCTCATATTTCTTCATTATTCGTTTCACAATTTGAGTCGATACTCCAAAGAATGTAACTATCGCATATTCCTTCATCATTCATTTTATAATTTGAGCCAATGCTCCAAAAGAATGTAATTACCTCATAATCCTTCACATGCCCTTTACATCACATAAAAATCATCAATTAGGCATAGAAATTACAACAAAGTCAGAATATTCATAATATAGGAACTCACGGTCATGCTAGACACCAATGTATAGATACTCGTCACCATGCCTATACATCGTATTTGACAATTAGCAAATAACAAATGATACTCAACTCCTATTCCCTCAAGCTAAGGTTAAACCAAACACTTACCTCGGGTCCAAAATATAGCAATCAACCCTCTAACACCGCCTTTTCTTTAGAATGCAACTCTGGAATGTTATTATCTAGGCATAATCAACTCAAGTATATCAATAAGGATTCAATAATTCAATTACATATCCTAATTACCCATTTCCATGCATTCTTCCAAAATAACAAAATTCGACCCCGGGCCCGCTTGGTCCAAACACGAGACTCGGACCTAAGCAACGTCACCCTTTCACCCACGATCCCGAATACATAATTTGTTTTCAAATTCGACCCCAAACCGAGGTCTAAATCAAGAAAATTCAAAAGGGCCTAACTCTACCCAAATTTCCAATTTTCTACTCTAATTGCATGTTTTAGGCTTAGGAATTCATGAGATATAGATGAAAAATGAAGGAAACGAGTTAAAATTTATTAACCTAAGAAGTTTTGGTGAAGGATGGCTTCAATGGATGCCTAAGGACCTTGGAGAAGATGAATTTCGTGAAAACTTATGAAACATCCCGAAGCTACTGTACTGGAAATATTTATATACCACTGGGCAAAATTTCCCTTCGCGTTCGCAGAAGGGAGGTCGCGTTCGCGAAAGGTAGACTTGACAGACCATCGCGTTCGTGTAAGGGTGAACACGAACGAGAAGAGTAAAAAGTCTGAGGTCCAGAAATTGACCTACGCGAACGCGTGGGACATCACGCGAACGCGATAAAAAAAACCCTACAAAGTTACGCGAATACGGTCGCGAAGAGGAAAAGAGGGCTAAGTCCTCAGGGGAAAATAGCCCTACGCGATCGCGAGGGAATGGATGCGAACGCGATGAAGGAAAATCTTAAAGCTTCGCGAACGCGGAAGAGGCGTCGCGAACGCGAAGAACAAATGGACCTACAACTGCTGAAGCCAAAAACTAGCAATCTTCCTAAGTTCAAAATCACTCTGAGACACCTCTGAAACACTCCCGAGCCCTCGGGGCTCCTAACAAATCACATGCACTAACTCAACAACATCCTACGAACTTAACTGTGAGATCAAATCTCCAATATAACATCAAAAACAACGAATCAAACCTCAAAATCACTAGTTTTTCTTCAAACTTCATAAACTTTCAATTTTAGAGTTTTAAGTCCGAAACACGTCAAACGACGTCCAATTTCAACCAAACTTCACAGAAATATCTTAAACCACATATGAGACCTGTAACGGCGCCGGAACCAAAATACGGGACCGATACCAACACATTCTAACCAATTTCCATTTCACTTTTCTTTATAAATTACAGAAAAACAATTTCACTCAAATATTCATTTCTCGGGCTTGGGAACTCGGAATTCGACTCCGGGCATACGCTCAAGTCCCATATTTTCCTACGGACCCTCCAGGACCGTCAAATCACGGGTCCGGGTCCGTTTACCTAGAATGTTGACCAGAGTCAAATTTATTCATTTTAATATCAAAATCTTATCATTTTTCATAGAATTTCATATTTAATCTATCCGGCTACGCGCCCGGATTGCGCATGCAAATCGAGGCAGCTACATATGAGGTTTTCAAGGCCTCGAAAGTACGGAATGGGTAATAAAATAGGTGATGACCCCTTTGGGTCGTCACATTCTCCACCTCTAAAACAACCGTTCGTCCTCGAACGAAAAGAAGAAGGAAGTACCTGAGTTGGGAAATAAATGAGGGTAACGGCTCCGCATATCGGACTCGGACTCCCAGGTCGATGCCTCAGGAGGCTGACCTCTCCACTGAACACGAACAAAAGGGAAACTCTTGGATCTCAACTGACGAACCTACCGGTCTAGAATAGCTACCGGCTCCTCCTCATAAGATAAGTCCTTCTCCAACTGGACAGTGCTGAAATCTAACACGTGGGATGGATCGCCGTGATACCTCCGAAGCATGGACACATGAAAAACTGGATGTACAGCTGATAAGCTAGGTGGCAATGCAAGTCTATAAGCCACCTCTCCCACTCGATCAAGAATCTCAAACGAACTAATGAACCTAGGGCTAAGCTTGCTCTTCTTCCCAAATCTCATTACGCCCTTCATAGGCGACACTCGGAGCAATACTCTCTCTCCAACCATAAAAGCCATATCTCGAACCTTGCGATCTTCATAACTCTTTTACCTGGACTGAGTTGTACGAAGCCTATCCTGAATGATCCTGACCTTATCCAAGGCCTCCTGAACCAAATCTGTACCCAACAACCGAGCCTTTCTCGGCTCAAACCATCCCACCGGAGATCGACACCGCCTACCATATAAAGCCTCATAAGGATCCATCTGGATACTTACCTGGTAGTTGTTGTTGTAGGCAAACTCTAATAAAGGCAAGAACTGATCCCATGATCCTGCAAAGTCAATAACATAAGCTCGGAGCATATCCTCCAATATCTTAATAGTCCGCTCGGATTGTCCATCCGTCTGAGGATGAAATGATGTTCTCAACTCCACCTGGGTGCCTAACTCTCGCTGAACTGCTCTATAGAAACGCGAGGTAAAATGCGCACCCCGGTCCGAAATGATAGATACCGGCACACCATGAAGGCGGACAATATTCCGGACATAGATCTCAGCTAACCTCTCGGATGAATAGGAAACTGCCATAGGAATGAAATGCGCTGACTTGGTCATCCTATCAACAATGGCCCACACGGCATCAAACTTCTTCCGGGTCAATGGAAGTCTAATAATGAAGTCTATAGTGATCCTCTCCCACTTCCACTCGGGAAGTTCAATCCTCTGAAATAAACCACCAGGCCTCTAATGCTCATACTTAACATGTTGAAAATTGAAACACCGCGCCACATATGCCACAATATCCTTCTTCATTCTACGCCACCAACAATGCTACCACAAATCCTGATACATCTTCGCGGCGCCTGGGTGAATAGAGTACCCGGAACTATGTGCCTCCTCTAAAATCAACTCTCAAATCCCATCAACATTAGGCACACAAGCTCTCCCATGCAATCTCAAAACACCATCATTACCTAAAGTCACCTGCTTGGCGCCTCCGCGCTGCACCGTGTCTCTAAGGACACACAAATGGGGATCATCAATTTGCCCATCACGGATACGCTCCAATAATGAAGGACGAGTGACCATACAAGCAAACACTCGACTAGGCTCAGAAATATTCAACCTCACAAATCAATTGGCCAAATCCTGAACATCCAAAGCAAGCGGCCTCTGAATGACCGGAATAAAAGCAAGATTGCCCATACTAGCTGACTTCCTACTCAAAGCATCGACCACCACATTGGCCTTCCCCGGGGTGATATAAGATGGTAATATCATAATCCTTCAACAACTCCAACCACCTCCTCTGCCTCAAATTCAACTCCTTTTGCTTGAACAAGTACTTAAGACTGTTATAATCCGTGAACACCTCACACGCAATGCCATACAAATAGTGCCTCCAGATTTTCAATGCGTGGACAATGGATGCTAACTCCAAATCATGCACTGGATAGTTCTTCGCATGAATCTTCAACTGCCTCGAAGCATAAGCAATGACCTTTACATCCTGCATCAACACTACACCAAGCCCAATACAGGAAGCATCGCAATAGATTGTGTACGACCCTGAACCTGTGGGCAAAACCAATATCGGTGCCGTAGTCAGAGCTGTTTTGAGCCTCTGAAATCTCGCCTCACACTCATCCGACCATCTGAACTGGGCACCCTTCTGGGTCAACCTGGTCATCGGGGCTGCAATAGATGAGAACCCCTCCATGAACTGGCGATAATAGCCTGGCAATCCCAAGAAACTCTGAATCTCTGTAGCTGATGTTGGTCTAGGAAAGTTCTTGACTGCCTCAATATTCTTTGTGTCAACCTGAATGCCCTCTGCTGATACGACATGACCCAGGAATGCAACTGAATCAATTAGAACTCACACTTCGAAAACTTTGCATATAGCTGGATATCCTTCAGAGTTTGAAGAACCACTCTGAGATGCTGCTCATGCTCCTCCTGACTGCGGGAGTATATCAATATATCATCAATGAATACTATCACGAACGAGTCCAAACAAGGCCTGAACACTCGGTTCATCAAATCCATAAAAGTTGCTGGGGCATTCGTCAACCCAAACGATATGACTAAAAACTTGTAATGCCTGTACCGAGTGCAGAAAGCTGTCTTAGGGACATCGGATTGCACCTCAACTGATGGTAGCCAGATCTCAAGTCTATCTTTGAAAATACCTTGGCAACCTGAAGCTGATCGAACAAATCATCAATCCTCGCCAGTGGATACTTATTCTTGATTGTAACCTTGTTCAATTGCCGGTAATCAATGCACATCCTCATCGAACCATTATTTGTCTTCACAAACAATACTGGAGCACCCCAAGGAGAAATGTTGGGCCTAATGAAACCCTTCCCAAGAAAATTCTGCAACTGTTCCTTCAACTCTTTCAACTCTGGCGGGGCCATGCGATACGGCGGAATGGAAATGGGCTCGGTGCCTGGAGCTAGATCAATGCAGAAATCAATGTCCCTTTCGGGTGGCATCCCTGGCAGGTTTGAAGGGAAGACCTCAGGAAACGCACGAACCATGGGCACCGAATCAATAGAGGGAACCTCAACACTGGAATCGCGCACATAAGCCAAATAAGCCAAACACCCCTTCTCGACCATACACCGAGCCTTCACGTACGAAATAACACTGTGGGTGGAGTGACCAGGAGTCCCTCTCCACTCCAAACGGGGCGAATCCGGTAAGGCTAAGGTCACAGTCTTGGCATGGCAATCCAAGATAGCATGATATGGGGATAACCAGTCTATCCCCGATATAACATCAAAATCGACCATACCTAAAAGAAACAAATCAACACGGGTCTCAAGACCCCCAATCAGCACAATACAAGAACGATGGACTTGATTGACCACGATAGAATCACCCACCGGTGTAGATACATAAACAGGAACACTCAGTGGGTCACTAGGCATGACCAGGTACGGTGCAAAATAAGAGGACACATACGAATACGTAGACCCTGGATCAATAGCACTGAAGCATCTCTGTCACAAACCCGAATAGTACATGTAATGAATGCATCTTAAGACTCAGCCTCTGGCCGGCTGGAAGATCATAACACCGGGGATGGGCCCCACCACCCTGAAACACATCTCTGGGACGACCGACTGCTGGATGGCCTCCACCTATGGCGGCCTGAGCTCCACCTCTATGACCTCTACCTCCACCTCTAGCACCTCTGCTCCCACCTCTAGCTGGTTGAGTAAGTTGTGGTACACCTGGTGCCTGTACCATGGCACGAGAACCCTGATGCTGGGACCCACCAAAACCTCAGGGGCAAAACCTGGAAATGTGCCCCAAACCACCACAAGTATAACAAGGCTTCTGATGATGTGACTGCTGACTCTGGAACTGGCCCTGTCAACCTGAATGACTACTTTGGAAACTCTGAAATGGCGGTGCACTGAAGGGAGCTGGTGGCGCAGTGTAAGGCTGCTGATCAGAATAGTGCGTCTGAGAACCACGACCACCTGAAGTACCATGGGAAACCTGAAGGTCTGGGAGGATGACCTCTTCCTGATGAATCCCTGCCCCCAGATGAGGCTCCACTTAAATGACAAAAATGACGGGGCCTCTTGTCAGCCCCCTGACTACCACTCTGTGACATAATCATCTCAATCCTCCCGGCCACATTGGCCGCATCCTGGAACTATATATCTGTACCTGACTCTCTAGCCATCTGAAGTCTGATAGGCTGGGCCAATCCCTCGATAAACCTCTGAACCCTCTCCCGATCAGTGGGAAGTATCATAAGAGCATGTCGGGCTAGAGTGATGAACCTGGTCTCGCACTTAGTGACGGACATGGATCCCTGATGGAGCCGCTTAAACTGCCTCCGAAGGTCCTCTCTCTGAGTAATGGGAAGGAACTTCCCCAAAAATACCTCTGAGAACTGACTCCAAGTCAAAGGTGTAGATCCAGCTGGTCTGGCTAAGCAATAGTCTCTCCACCAACTCTTGGCTGCGCCAGATAACAGAAAAGTAGCGAAGTCAACTCCGTTGGACTCCACTATGCCCATATTCCGAAGAACCTCATGGAATCTGTCCAAATAATCCTGGGGGTCCTCTAATGGTGAACCAGTAAAACTAGTAGTGAATAACTTGGTGAACCTGTCTAGTCTCTGCAAAGAATCTGCTGAAATAACTACTCCCTCTGCTACCGGTGCTGCAATACCCGGCTGAGCTACTCCGGCTGGCTGAGGTGCCGGAGTCTGAAACTGTGGAGTTAGCTACTCTGGCACGCGGGCGGCAGGATTCTGGGCACCTCCCCCCAGCCTGTGAGACGGTTGGTGTTGTAGGAAGAAGACCCGCCTGTGCTACACTCTCCATGAGTTCGACTAGATGGACAAGGGCGTCCTGAAGCACTGGGGTAGCTATGAACCCCTCTGGGACCTGAGCTGGTCCGACTGGGACTGCCGGAACTGGGACCTCCTCGTCAGACTCGACCTCAGGGTCCTCCACTGGGGCTGCTGCTCTAGGCTGAGCTCGGCCCCGGCCTTGGCCTCTAGCACGGCCTCGTCTTCGACCTCGACTCCGAGTAGGAGTTGTAGTAGGAGTGTCAGGCTACTGGGCGGAACCAAGGGAAGCACGCGTCCTCACCATCTGTGAGAGAATAGAATAGAAACTCAATCAGTACTTAGAGTTCATAGCGCACGACAGAGAAGAAAAGAAATATGGAGTCATCCTAAATTCACAGCCTATGGGGATAAATACAGACGTCTCCGACCGATCCCTCAGACTCTACCAAGTTGTCTGTGAGTTGTGAGACCTAAGTAACCTAGTGCTCTGATACCAACTTGCCACACCCCGAAATCCCACCATCGGGCCGTGATGGCGTCTAACGTTGAACCCGCTAGACAAGCCAATGTGTATAGATAAACTAGCATATCAACATCAATTTACTAGGATAAACTAAACGGTTCAAAATTTAACAGCTGAAATAAATATGGTTTCAAGCTAAATAAGGACCACATAATACAACAACGCGTAAATTTTCCCAAAACCTGGAGTCACAAACTCACGAACTTTCTGTAAGAGTGCTAAATACAAGTCTGAAAAGAGAATACATAGTTGTCTCTGAAACTAGAGAAAAAACAAGACAGAAGTGAAGACAAAGGGATGGAAGAGATGCCAAGGCCCACGAACGCCTGCGGGTATACCTTGAAGCCTCTAGGATAAGCTAGAAGACACTCCCACTAATGATGTCCTCCGGGTCCGGCTGCGTAATTTGCACAACATAAAGAAGTGCAGGTGTGGCATCAGTACAACCGACCCCATGTACTGAGTAAGTGTCGAGCCTAACCTCGGCGAAGTAGTGACGAGGCTAAGATACGACAACAAAATGTACCTGTGCAGTTCAATAGTATAGCAGAAACTAAACAAGAATACAATTACGGGGAGAACATGATGGGGGTAAGAGATAGCAAATACTGAAATGACATAAACAAAAACAACATTCTGAAATACTTGAAAATAATAACTGAAATTGACAACACAGATTAAACAGTAAAAGATGTGGCACGGCATGTCCCCTCGTGCATAATAATAATATAAAACATGGCACGGAATGTCCCCTCGTGCGTAATAATATAAAACATGGAACGGAGTGTCCCCTCGTGCATAATAATATAAAACATGGCACGGAATGTCCCCTCGTGCATAATCAATATAAAACATGGCACGGAATGTTCCCTCGTGCATAATAATATGAAACATGGCATGACATCACCCTTCGTGCTTTAACACTCTTCCTCACCCAAACAGCAATCAAAAACAAGGGCAAGGAAATAAACAGAGAGAAAGAAAATGGAAATCCCGGCAAGGGTATATTTCAATAACTCTTCCTCTTTCTTTCACTTTCATTTCCATGATTTATTCTATTACTTGAGCCAATGCTCCAATGGATTTAATTATCTCATATTCCTTCATCATTCGTTTTACAATTTGAGCCAATGCTCCAAAGAATGTAATTACCTCATATTTCTTCATTATTCGTTTCACAATTTGAGGCAATGCTCCAAAGAATGTAATTACCTCATATTTCTTCATTATTCGTTTCACAATTTGCGCCAATGCTCCAAAGAATGTAATTATCTCATATTCCTTCATCATTCGTTTTACAATTTGAGCCAATGCTCCAAAGAATGTAATTACCTCATATTTCTTCATTATTCATTTCACAATTTGAGCCAATGCTCCAACGAATGTAATTATCGCATATTCCTTCATCATTCATTTTACAATTTGAGCCAATTCTCCAAAAGAATGTAATTACCTTATATTCCTGCACATGCCCTTTACATCATATAGAAATCATCAATTAGGCATAGAAATTACAACAAAGTCAGAATATTCA